>JAVTVJ010000347.1:1575443-1752806 GCA_034509425.1 Eopsaltria australis | reverse complement strand
TGCTCAGTAATGCACTAAATGCAGAGTTTGAAACTGCTGCTCAGTCACACTTTTCATAAGGAACAGGAAAAGCACATATTTAACACAGGATATCAGTATAAAAGACCAGAGGCAAACCTCAACACCAGCTGCTGCCAGTAGCCACCGTATTGTCTCCATCCGGCCTCGTCCATTGAAGTAGTGGAGCTTGGGTTTTCCAGACATGATTCCACGTGCCTGATTTCCTACTATCTGCAATGAAGAAATAAGTTTTGCTCCATAAAGATTCAGAATCCTGGTTTTGAGTCTCTAACTGGCACTCAGAGTTGTCTTGTTTGAAACCAATGATTTTATGTTCCAAGATTTTCACCAAGTTAATAGAGGAACTAAAAGATATATGATATTTAGAGACTTCCCTGTATCATTGTGCCTTCAAATGTTTCTTACACATGCAGAATAGTTAAGTAGAAACCTGTATTTAGAGCAATTGGCCCAATCAGAGAACAAGTAATTTAAAACCATTTGCATCCTAAGTGTTCTGTTCTGACCAAAAAGCAGAGTGTGCTCTCTGTGTATTTTGGCATTATCTCAGAATACAGTTTACTGTTTAATCAGGTACATGCTATAAACTCAGCAAGTGCTGTGCTTTCTCCAGCAGCCATTATGCTCCATTCGAATCGCACAGGAAGGAATTCTTTCCCCCAGTCAACTCCTTTAACAACACTCCCTGCTTCTGTAATTTCTTTAGACAAGTCTCCAAAGACATGGAAATTAATTTTGCCCCTGGTAACACCAGATTTGCCTTCACCACCGGCACAGCCACAGGGCAATGCTTGCTTGGTCCAGTTCCAACTCTGCTGGAATTTCAAGCAGGGACAGTTTCAAGGCAGGAACTGAAAGCAACAAGTTTCTAGGCACGAATGCAAAGCAGCAATAGTTTGGAGGCAGACTGTCAGCCACCCCACTCAGAACCACGCGTGCACATCAGCCACAAACACACACAAACAGTGCCCAGCTTACAGCACCTCACAGCTATTGACACCCTGTCAGCAACAAAGATAAAACATTAACAGCAGCGAAACGAAAACGCCCAAACCCCCACCATATCCCCCTTGTAAACAACATGTCAGCTTCTCTCCAGCAGGAAGAAGGAGGTGAGAGGAAACACTCCCCACCTCTGAGATGTACATTCGTTTTTCTCACTTCTGTACACCTCGAAAGCAGCTGATTGAGAATCTAATAGTTGATGCCTATAACCATGTTAGTAAAGAAAGTATATACACATATTTAAAGAGAGTACATGCACACATTTAATATATGAAACCCATTCACTAAGTTTCATGTACAACCATTTCCTGCATGTCCAAATTGAAGAAAAAACAACACTTACCTTGTGCACAGTGTAATTCACTCTAAGCCCTCAGCAGCTCTGCCTTGAGATTATATAACTCTGTAGCCCCTCCTACACAGAGAATTCCAAACGGGAAACTTCGCTCTTTTAAGCAAACAAAGCCAATTAGATCTGCTTAGTTACTTCTCACCTACAGAAAAGAAATTTCTGAGTAATGCTGACTATGTACAAATATAAGATAGATGACAGTCATGATCGTTGGGAACATCTGTGCCAGCACAGAATTGTAATATTCCTCCTATTTTCATTGCTTGGCACCATGCTAGTTAAAAATAATTATAACGGCTGAAAAGCTAAGACACTTTAAAAGAACACTGCTATGGCAATCACACTTTTATTCTAATGTTTTATGGTTTTTTACTTTTACCACATTGCCACTTTACTTAAATCACATCAACTAATTCAGCTCAAATCTTTATGAGCTTCTATGCCTTGCTTAGGATATATTTCTCCAGGATACTTTTGCTGAATTTCATCTCTGGACATCTGGGTGGGGCTTTTTTTTCCCCTTTTTCTATCAAAATTGTTCCCCTGAATTTGACTCAGTGGAAATACACACCAAAGACAACTGTCAGAGACAGTGAATGAGATGTGGTATCAGAAGGCAAACTGCACTCTGCTCTCCTGACTGCTCTCCTTGGCTATCTGTATTGACTTCAAAAAGTCAATACAGCGTAAATTCCCATGCACAACCCTGCCTCTCTATTCTATGTGGTTAATATTGTTGTAGCCATCAACTGCAGTTACAGTCCAGGGGGCTGTCTCCTTCAGGTACTTGTTGTACACATGCTCATTGCTTGGTAGCTGAAAGTTATCCTCATCCTATCAGTCCTTTAATGTTGGTACCTGTTACATCGATGTGTTCCATGCTCGACAATAAAATAAGCTTAATAATATATTTAGAGCTAGAACCACAGAAGGACAAGGCATCAAAAGAGTCACCACTGCAGTGTATTGTCTTTTAGGAGGTGCCTAGTCCCCAGGTGGAACACTCTGTACCCCAAATGGCACAGAAGGGGACCCAGGCTTCACAGAAGAGGATCCCTCGCTGAGAGCACCTCCTTTAGCTCCCCCTTCTGGTTGGAGCTCTTTGTCCCTCTGTCCCCTCCGTACATTTTGGGAAGGGCTCCTGTCCAGCCTCCAGCCCTGCTGGAAAGTGTTTCTCACGTTTTTGGACACATATGACTTATGACACAGAATCTAGGATGATGTGGGAGATTGAAGCTCTCCATGCAGCAACATGTGCACCAAGGTGCATCTAGCAGTGTTTCACAAACCCAAACTCACAGGTAGCTTGTCTAGATTTACCCTTTGTAGACCTGGCCATGATAAACTCTAGGAGACATCCTGGGTGTAGTGACTACGGGGTAGGAAAACAGGAGTCCAAGCCTGAAAGTTAATGATAGTGTAGACAACTTAGGAAAACACATCCCACCTAACTTTGCAGACACCTATATCTGGTTTAGCTGTCTAGCCTCCTTCCAATAGGTCCAAATTCAGGAGGAATCCCCCAGCATGTTCTTGAGTTATAGCTGAACTGCCCAAAATTATTCTGTCTCAACTGAGGTAGTTAAAAGTTCAGAGGAAGCCAGTCCCTTCAGCCTTCCCATAGAGGCAGGGGAGAGGAGAACAACTCCTCAGAGGGTGGTTTATCCAAACACTAACATTTCTTGTCCTGTCACAAGTATCCATTGAGATTTCAGGCAATTGAGTGCAATATAGAATATTTCAGAAATGTCACTTCACTGAGCTGTTTTGGAAAATGGTATTCTTCTGTTTTTTTCCCCCTCAGGTTAATTGTCCCATATTTTTTCTAATTCCTTTTTTTCTTCACTTGTGATAGAATATTTAAGCATCAGATCTGGTTACTGACAGTTGTTGGAACACAGCTTCCTTCTAGGTAGCTGCTTCTCTGTTGCATCAGGCCACTTCACAAGGCTGTTACTGTCTGCTGTAAATATTTTTATTTGAAATTCAATGGAATGTGAGTATCTGTTGCTCTGTGTTCTGTCCTAAATGTGTAGAAATAAACCCCCTCTGCCTTACCAGAGTTTGGAAAACAGACTGTACCTTTCTTTCATGACACTTTGCTCTCGAGAGGCAACGTATTTGTAATTTGCATGTGAATAGCTGGTATGATCATACACAAGGTTTGAAATACTTGATTTATGGAGAAAAAATAATCAATTTTGCAAAAACTTCACTGAGAGACCTTAAAAATCCAATTCACCCATAAGCTTTACAATGAAGAATAGAAACTTGAAACAAGTCTACTTCTTTAAAGGGTAACTGGTACTGCAAGTCTTTTCTTTTTCTTCCAGATCTCTTAGTCTGAGCTTCTTTTCATGTAGAAAATATGTTTTCCAATAAGTTACATTCTGACAATACTAACACTGCATTGTTCTTTTTACAAATGAATAAATTCCCTCCCCTACAAATAGTTCTTTGCCTCCATACTCCTTTGTTTTCATGTTTTGCCAAGCATTTGATATCAATAAAGACAAAGCTGCTGTCACATTGCCAGTGTAATAGAATGCTTTATTTTTCATATGGGTTGCTTTGTTTTTCTAGCACTGGTTTTAACTAAAACAATACTAAATTGCTGAGCTTCCTTCTTCTTTGGTGTGGGGTTGCTCTGCTTTCCTCCACTCTCCCAGCATTTTGAGTCTCACCAAAGGTGGCAAGGCTTTCATATCTTAAAAACCTTCATCACAGTTTCTACATAATGGGCATCTGGTGGGGGTTTCCTTGGGCTGCCAGGCTGAAGGAACTTCTTAATTGTAGGCATATTGCTCATTTTGGTTTTAAACACCTAAAAAAAGAAAAATTAAAAAACAGAGCAAGAGAGAAATTCTGGCCACAAAAATGTGATTTACACAGCATGGGGAGAGTATCACTTCAGGGCTGACCTCTAGCTCCTGAATACAACATGCTCAGTAATAAAATTACCTGCAACTGAGGAAACCCTGAGAGCACAGCAGGAACTTTCTCCTCCACTGCTAAAATGGCTTCTATTAGCTGAACATCTGCCCAGCTGAATTTGTTGCCCACAAGAAAATCTTGGCCATGTTGTTTCAAAACCTGGAGAAGACAAGAAAACGTGGGCTGCAGATGAGAGTGGGGCATATCGGCATCCTTGGCAGGTAAGTCTCACAGCACAGCTCAGAGCTGAGCAGCAATTCTTTCTGAAATTTCAGGGTGGACTTCTCAGCTGAAGCTGAGCCTAAATCACTTCATTTTTGCAGGGAAAAAATGAAGTTTTGTTCATTTCATGTTCTAGTACACAGTCTACAAACTTTGGTCACTCAGTAATAATGAATGACGATGGGCACCAGGAACAGGAACAAAACCACATGCTTAAGTAGACTAGTAACAGTCCTAGAATTAGAAATAGGGATAATGGAGGAAGTAACAAGCAATTTAAGGAATTCATAGAACTCTCATTTAGATGTTTCACATGAAGTGACGTCCAAGGTTGGTATCAGGAAGCAAACTTAGAAATGCAGAATTGCAACAGCTAAGTAAAGAAAATCCCTACCCTTGGGAACAGGTTATTTTAGTGTAAAGAACTTGTGTGATGTTCAGCCTTTATTATTGTTTTCCAACAAAAGTAGATACATATACCAAAGTGGGAAACACTGCCAGATACATGAATCATATGGGTTGGGTTTGTTGCTTTGTAAATCCGTGACTGTTGTTTTACTGAAGTACTTGTAATCTCTCTACCTGATTTATGTGCAAGGGATTTTTGCATTCCTCCTGTGAAACTTTTCCAAATGAAATTAAGTACAGCAGACAGATCAGCTCTAAATAAATATAAGTACAGAACTGTTCTTTCAATAAAAAATCATATGCACTTGCTTTCACTTTAGTGAACTGCTGAGAGCACATTGTTTTGCAGATGTTCAAATACCACAGGCCTGACAACACAAGCCCACAAAGAGAGGAAAATGGGCTGCTGTATTTTCCCTTCTTTGAGACAGCCAAAAAAGCTGAGGATTGGGGACTGACCTACACTACAAACACATTTTTATTCTGCAGAAACTTCTTGGATAATTCCAAGTTTGATAGACACATCCTTACTGTCACTTACCTTTTCAAAGACTGGAAAGTACCTGTTAGTTGCCCTCTCCTTAATTGACTCAAGATTTTTCTCCTTTGCATCAGGCGGAGAGAAAGGAAACGTCAAAATCATGTGCATCAGATCTGATATTCCCTCCACATACATGTCAATCCTATTGGTCAGGGGAAGATGGTAGAAAAAAGCACAGAAGTTATTTCATCTGTTTTCCAATTAACTAAGGCAACTTATGGGAATTTTATATCACCAACATAGTGCCAATTTTCACAGCCAAAACTATGCATGAACTAAACCTGAATGTTTTTCAAAAAGAATAAAAGCTTGTTTCTGTTAGGAGCATTCCAGAAGTAGTGGTTAAATCTTATTGTTAGCCTTTTTAATCCCTTTCTACTGGATTTACAGGATTAATTTGGTTTATACAATTTAGCTATCAAATAACAGACTGCTCCATAAGTGATAGGATACGTACAGGGCTCTCTCCTTCAAGTCTTTCCCATAGAGATTGTATTTCCCTGCTATGTAGCTCAGGATGGCTCTGGTCTGCACCATCTTCATCCCATCGATCTCCACCAGGGGTACTTGCTGGAAGAGCAGGGATCCATCTAGGGTGGAGAGGTGAAGGAAAGCCTGTTAGTTCCTCCCAGACTGCAAGCTGTACAGGAGAGCAAAGCACTGATCACATTTCTCTTGCAGTGTAGGAGATGGTGGTACTGATGTCCTGCTCTAACTGTAAAAGTCACTACACTCAACTAACACTGCAGGGAAGATCAAACAGCCTGCATCACTCTCCCGTAGCAAGGTCACCACAGTACAGCTGGGCCCTGGGCTTGACAGCATTGCCAGAGCTTCACTGGCTGGTGGGAGCTGGCCCTGCCTGCTCCTCTGCACTTCTGGAGCCTGCTCATGCTGGCAGGAAAAGCCTGAAACAGCACTTCCAACCCAAGGAATAGGAGGAGAATAAAGATATGTAGTAAATCAGAACTTTAAAAAAATCCAATTCTTCTGAATGCAGATCAGTTCCCTGTCAGGGGCATACACATGAGTAGAACTGCAGCCAGGCCAAGCTGCTGGAATACAGGAAATGGTCAGGCCACTTTAAATATCCTGAAGCTGCAGAGCTAGAGGCAGAGCCTGTGATAGCTGTTGGTGTTTGAATAAATTTCACACAGTCACTCCAGGACCAGAGTTTGAGTGTCCCCATAGATTTCACAGGCCTAGTCTCAGTGCTATTCTACAACTACTGAGGCCTATTTAGAAACACCTTTGTAGTCCCATTTTCTGCTGGTGCTGGTAGGAGCAACTGTCTGAGCTTTCAGTAGGCAACTCTGAGAGCTAAGTACACATAGAGATGTAGCATTGCAAAGTCAGTCTATTCTAGACCAGTTTTCTGCTGGACTAATTCACTGTTTTTGGAGACACTCCCTCCTCCATTTACACTAAGGGCATCCAGAGAACAATCCTTGCCCTTTTATAATCACAGCTGAACTCAAAATCCAAATAGGCAGCTGCCACTTGCATTGCTCAAAGTTAATGATTTCTTTTAATTGCTTAATTTTTATCTGTTTGGTGCAATCTTTCAGATATCAAGGTTCATTTTAACAGGCACATCTGCCTGCCTCTTTCTCCAGAGCTGTTAAAATACAGCTGTTAAAACACCTTGCTAGGCTAGAATTAATATTTTTCACTCATTCTAGATTATTAATTCACAGTTAAAATTCAAAGATTAGTTCTCTCTGCAGCAACAAATAGCCTGTATTTGTTTCTTGTAAATATTCACAGAAAGGTCATGTGTGTTCTTGTCTTTCCAGAACACACCTCTGCATCTTAAGGAAGAAACATTACTTGGTATCTATCTAGCAGAAACAATAGAATGGGAAAACTAATAGATCTGGAAGGATATTTTTCAGCAGGAAAATGTGAAGTGAAAAATAAAATTTGTCTTTCTGGCCCTTGACAAAAAGCAATGCAGCAAATATGACTGAACTGAATACATAATTTGTTTCTTATCTACAGAAAAGAGGAGTCCCTCTTAAAATCAGTAGTGGACTGCCTCTCCTCCTTTGTTTTGCAGGGTGAACCACTTCACATAACCACAGCACAGAACATATATGCAGGGTTAAAAGGAGTTTACCAGTAATTTCAGGGATTGGATTGTGCTGTCCAAAGGTGGTCTGTGGAGCACACATTAAAAACCATTCACCTGTTATTTGTAACCAACCGGCAGAGCTCACTGATATCCAGGTAGCACTCGTGCAACCTTTGGCTGCACAGATTGTGCCAGGTTAGTCATCCCTCAGGCCAACAGGTACAGGTGCGCCCAGGCCAAAGCTATTCAACTCTCTTTGCCTCCAAAACAGCTGTCTGTCTGTAAGCTGCTGTTGGGAACAGCCCCTGGCCCAATCATCATCCTGACACTGCTGGGGTATTGCCTGGAGGATCATCAGCTGGCATGGGCCAAAGTCATGCCTGGGCCAGTCTAACGATGCGGTAGTGTTTAAACTCAGGAAACCCTGTCAAAAAGCATATTGGTAGGGAGAGAAAAGAAGTTTAAGGGAGAAGTGATGTGGAGTTACTCCTGTTGAGTCCTGCCCTGCACAACTAGCAACATTCCAGAGGTCCCTTTATCAGAATGACTAACATCTATCCTTCTACAACCCATTCTATTAAACCACACTTTCTTTGTGTTCTCACCATCTTAGGTTCAATATATAGACATGAAGTGCTTGATCTTCTTTATAAAACTTTCCTATCCTTTTCACCACCATTTAATTCTTCTCTCTGGAAATCAATAAGCTCAGATACAATCCTGGTTACAGTATCATTCTTTCTAGATAACATTCTTGTGAAGGGTATACAGATTTGGGCTTTCAGTACTTGTGCTCTTACATTTAGAGCTATAATTGGTTTGTGTACACTGCACTGTCCTCCCACATTGTAAGAGTCCCAGTCAACTAGACCTGCAAATTTAATTCTGTTCTACTTAACACCACTTCTATTTTATTTTTGCTCATTTTTGTTTTCCCTGACAGAATTTCTTTAGACTCAGCTTTTCCTTTTTTTGAGCTCAGCCACAGGGCAGGCAAGTTCTCTTCCAAGTCTCCTTGTATGGCTTTGCAAGCTCAGCCTGCTCCAAGGTTTCTCTCACATGTCTTGAGTAGCAGGTAAATTGTGGGGCATGTGCACTCTCTACTGCTCCTCACAGTCCCAACTCCTTCCCCACCCTGGCAGCAAGGTCTTCTCCTTCCAGGGTGTCTGTAGAGGGGTTCACTGCTGGATTTCTTCTGACCAGATATCAAGGGCAGTGGCTAGGAGTGTGCACTGGTGTGTTGGAAGAACTGGTCTTGCTCCCAAGGTTGACATGAAGCCTTTGTGGCATGCTGCTTTGACCATATCAGGCTTTCCACAGGTCTCCCTGCTGGCTCCATGCTTTTTAACTAGAAGAAGCTTCACATCTCAGGCTCAGGGAGTTCTATTTGCCCTGGACCAAAAATGTGCCAGGTACCATGCTAACAATTCAACAACATAGGTAAATAAGTTGTATTAAGTAGAAGTGTTTGCCTGTTTCATGTACTACAATAAACATAATCAGAGAAGCTCTGGCTTTTAGCTTATAGCAGTTATTTGGCACTGGAAATAACAGATTACTCAAAACTAGTATTGCACTATTCAACGTGTGCACCTAGAAGTTTCCACTGGTTTAAATAAACTATTTTCAAACCACAAATGTAGCTAGGCTGGACAAATATTTTGAAAGACTAAACCTCAGGTGTCAGGATTCTTACCTTTGATTAGCTTAACATACTGCTCTCTTGTTTCCAAATAAACCTCTTCAAACTGAAAAAAGGAGTGAGAATAGTGTCACACTGCTGTACTTGAACATTTTCCTTCTGTTAAGTGATAGCACATAACCACGCCTGGAACTACTGAGTCAAACAAAAGGTAATGGGCCAGATCTTCAACCACACTCTTTGGGTGCAGATGTGCTGAGGATCCCACACACTCCCTGATAGCTGATGGGGTGCAGGAGGGCCTGGCCACTTCTGCATCATGCATTAATTCAGAAATAACCCAAGACCAAGCAGAAACAGAGTACAGGCATCTGCAGAAACAAGACAGGTTGGAGCCAGTGCCAAGGGAACATCAAATATTTCTAACCCCACCCGAGCTTACACACATTGTAACTGCAAACTTTAGAAGACTGAGTTAAGGTGGTTTAGCACAGCTAGATAACTTATGATTAATAAAGGCCCTTTAAATAAATCCCCGTTTTGTCCCCTAATGATTAATTACTTCAGGAGACATACTACTTCTAATAAACTCTAAATGCCACTGAGTTTGCAGCCCAAGTATCAACCACAGAACAAGGTAGTTACAAACATGCAGTGCCACTGGACAAATGAATTTAGCCACCCTCATGCAGCTTTTATCCTCCACATACATGTTAAATTGTCCCTCACTGAGGAAAGTTGAGAACACCAGACTGTAGCACTCTACTGAAAATGTCAACCAACCTCCACACCGGCTGCTGCCAACAGCCATCGGATGGTCTCCATCCGGCCCCTTCCATTCAAGTAGGTAAGTCTGGGCTTCCCCGACATGTTCCTGAGCTCCTGGTTCCCTGAAAGACATTAAGCAGAAAACAGCATCTCATAAAACTGGTGTAAGCACCATTATGTTAAGGGGAGATAGCACCTTTTATTCACGCTATGCTTGTTGAAGTTTAAACTTCATTTGGTTCAAAACATAAAATGAGAAACAGACCACACAACCAGTGTTGGAACAGAAAGATGTGTGAATCTGTAAAGCCTTCCCCAGTCCTGCCAGGGAGGTTTCTTATGATTGCAAGCAAACACAGACATGTTTAAACAAGTGGTTTGAGTCCCTAGCTACAGAGGGAACACTGCTGCCCATGAAGACAATTATACAAAGTCACTGAAAATTGTGCCACATCCTAAGGGAAATTACTCACTTGGCCTCCTTTCATTATTGAAAAGATGAAAAGAAGGAAAGGAAAACATGTTTTACCAGTAGGCTGAGATTTGTCTAGCTTTGTTTGCCATATGTGCATTCTGCAGCTTCATATGCAGTCCATTTCTTTCCTCAAATAGGGGCGAATGAATTGCTGATATTCCCTTTATTCCATGAAACTGGATGAGCTTCCCTGGCCATCCTGTATGGCTGCAGCCCGTCTCCTTGCTGCTCATGGCAGCCTTGAGATGTCCCACGAAGGCAGATGTGGAACTTACCTGCATTGGCTTCAGGTGCCCTCAGAAGTATCCCCTGGAGCACAGGGGCCCTACAAGCCCAGGGGACTGGCACATCAAGGCTGTCGAGGCTCTGCTGTAGCTGTGCCTCTCCCAGAGCGTGCGGCAGAGACAGCGCATTTGTACCGAGCTGTTTCACACGCAGGGCCAACCATCTGGACTGGCAGTGCTTACACGTGAGCATCAGCATTTCTGCATCCAGGCCTTAATTCCTCTGTGCTTCATCTTCTAATTACTAGAAGAATATGACTAGCATTCCCCTTCACAAAGATGCTTCCATCATGCACTGATGATGGGAAGAAAAAACCCTTCAAAATAGGTATCCTAATCATATCCTAATGGCTCAGAGTGCCTCACTTAAAAAATTTCAAGGTGACTCCAGTTTTCCCAGAGTTAAAGCCAAAGCTGCGACATTACATCTGTCACACCCTGCATCCACTTGACATTTCTTATTTGAATCAGGCTCAGCACACTCTACTGATATGTTTTCTTCAAGTCACAATGCTTTGTAGGTGTACTTAAAGTACATTTGGAACATATTTTGCCAAAACTTGACTTTAAAAAACAAGGTTGAGGGTTCTCCCTTGAGCAATTCCAGTAAGAACTGAGTTATGTTATTAGAGTAAATACAGATATTTGGGGTAATTTAGTAAATGTCATCCAAATACACATTAAGGAAAAAAGTATGTTCAGTTTTAAAGTGTGAATAGCTGTTCCTAATTACAATGTTTGGCTCTAGGGACAGTGTTTTATTAATTTCTGCACCTTGTGTGACTACTTTTCACTGTAGGGCAGTTTATCAACTGCCTAGTTCACAACAACTAGCTGGTGCTTCTTTCATTATCATACTTTTCAGCTATGTTGCATCTGTATCATTTCAACACACATTGCCCCAACTTGTAGTGCACAAAAACTTACAGTAAATAAGACTTTTCCTTTAACTGAAAAAGCCAACAACTGAAATATCAAGTATATGAAACTCAATCCTCCTAATGAGGAAACATTATCTTTTGTTTGCAGAAGAAGAGTAGGAATAAGAAGCCTCAGGTACCATTTTATCATTTTACATGAACAAGAGATTCTATGGGGCACTAAATTATATGAGAAGAGCAATGGCAAACATAATTAAAACTTGTCATAAGATCCTTTTTTTCAATTAAAAATAACTGTCATTTCTGAGTGGATTTTAGTTACCTTAAGCTTCCAACAGGAAAAAAACAACAAAATAAACAACCCTCTTGAGTTTTGGTTAAAAGTTACCTCAGTGTTTAGATCCACTGAATGCATCTCCATTGACTATACAGGGACTGCTGCTTGTGTGCTCAGCTTTGGACTTTGTTTTGTTGTTTTCTTCCTGTGTTGGAAGCTTAACGTAACTAAAATCCACTTAGAATTTACAGTTATTTTTAATTAACAAATTGCATTAACAAAGATCTATTGGCTGTTCCAAGAAGAGACTGCAAATATTTATGCTGATTCTCAATATGCATTTGGAGAATGCCATGCCACTGGGCAGCTATGGAAGCTGTGTGGATTTATGACTTCTAGTGGAAGTAAAATATCAAATGCTTCATGAATTACTGAACTGCTAAAGCTATACTGTTGCTATAGAAATGTGTTATCATTCATCAGCCAGAGCATACGGCAGAAGGACGAAAAAGAGATAGGAAATGGTCTAACATACATTGCACAACAGCAGTACAAACCACCCGGCTTACAAGCAGTCCAATGGTGTGACCTGGTGTTGCTTGCTCCTGAAAAGCTGTGTCTGATTGCTCCTGCTGAAGAAAATTGATTTTTGCAAAAGGTACTGACAGCCAAGATGTCCAGGGAATGTCGAGAACAGACATGGAAAACCTTCCAATTTTACCTAAGCAATACTTGTTGCCCATAGCCAAAATACATCACTACTCAGGGCATTTGGGGACTACTGCACTAACCCAGACACTGCTGAATAACTGTTTTACATCATGAAGTTTGGCTGCAGCCAAACAACAATCGCATCTTGCACACACTACCCTGATACCTAACAAAGACCTCAACAAAAATTTTACCACATAGCATTGTTTTTATTAGTTTTGTCTAAAATCTGTATTTCCATCCTATTTCCTATTGCCTCGTGAGCCTTAGTAACATGCCTGTCCAGAATTTCTCTGAGCATTCATCTCAGGGATGCAAGAACAATTTAAAAGATCATCTAGAAACAGCAGCACTCAGCATGAAGTGCTCTTTAGCCTGGAGCTGGGATCAGAGTCCAGCAAAGCCCACAGGCCAGCTTTCCTGCTCCAACCTAGAAGAAACCAACGCAGTGCTAGAGGCTTGCACTTTGTCCCCTCAGCTGCCTTGGTCAGCTCTGGACTGCACCACAGAATTAATTTCCTGGTTAAAACACATCTTTCTCTGGCATTTTCTCTCCTGCAGCTTCCAGCTGGTGAATAACTATCAAGCCATTTTTAGTCTACCTGGCACACAGAGAGACTAAGGAAAGCAAAGAACTTACCTTACACCTGCAGTTGCCCTAAAAAAATTAGTAGTTTCACTTAAAAATAGTCATACAAACGCTTTAAGAAACAGAAATTTGTACGTTCTTACCTTCTGACCTTAACTCAGACTCCACCCAGCACAGGCAGGTTCCCCACGGCTGTTTAAACTCTGCAGCTTGGGGGAGTTTCCAGCCATACCCAATTAGATAAAAAAGCCTCCAGATGCTCTTAAACTGACACTATCCAGTTTAAAGAGGTATGGCTCTGAAAACTGGCACCCAAGCAGAGACAATCTTTGTTTGCTGATTTGACTATACCACGATGGTAACCTCACAGTTTCTGTGGTAGCCATCTATTTGAACTGTTCTCTTGGAATTTTGGGGGCATTTTACCCAAATACAAGAGCAAGGCATTTAAAAACAGTGAGAAAATTATTGATTTTTCTGGGTCATATTTAAGGTAATAGCAATCATTTAAAGAAAAACCACTGAGGTTGCTAGGTTATTTAATTGTTTGGTAGGTTTTTATTTTTGCTGCTGTATGGCACAGAAAAGTTACCCAAAGTATGGGATAGCAAGGCTCAATTACTTTGAAATACAGTATCAAGCTTACTTGATATAAAAAATAGATGAGCAGTTTATGTCAGAGCCCACCCTTTGTCTCAAGGCAATAGCATTAATTTTTGAAATGGAATGTACATGGCTAATACCCAGAGATTAAATAAACTATTATTTTCTTACCCACGAGAAGGCTAGAATCCCCAAAGTGGATGTGAACAGACACATGGATGGCATAGCAAATGGAAAATGGGATTTGGGTGCCAAGATAAGGTTCTTTCCTCTAGCACAGACCCACATGTGATGTTGGGCATCACTTTACACCCCTGCAGCAGACATCAGTACAACTAATCTGAAGATCTGTTCACAGAACCCACACTGTTATCAAAATAATATTTGTCTGTCTGATGCCTGAAGGATTTTTTCTGCTTTTCTCCTGAATACTTCTTACACTGTTCCCTATATTCACAAGTATTAGCATGCATACTTGTGATGCTTTAGGTGATAGTTTAGCCTGGTTTCATGGTGTTTAGTAAGCCAGTAGACTAAACACCCCTGAAACCACGTAGTTAGAAGACCAAACACCCTGTTTTCGTGAGCCCTCAAGGTCTCCGAGTAGGACAGATTTTGTAAACTAGAAGTTAGCCCACCCAGGCCCCTTATTGGGCCCTCCTGGTAGATATGCTAATGTGTAGAGTCTTTAATTGTATACTCGATTGGGGGGATGGGGCTTTTGCGGCGTGTTCTACCTGGACGGCAGAAGCCATCGAATGGGATCCTATTAAAATACCGAGGTAAACAACCCCCAACCCTCTCACCATGTCTGAGCCTTTATTTCCTAAGACCAGAAAAGGCATCAGTCTAAAGCCATGCCTGTACTAACACAGCACCTCACTATGGGGAATCTCAGGACAAAAGTCTCCAGGTAACTTTTTCCTCACAGCTGGAGTTTTGTAATGGTTTCTCTGCCTGGAAATTCCTGGCAGTCTCTTCGAGAAGATGCACTTCCCCTAGAGGCTTCCTGCAAATTTGTAATTTATGTGCTTCAGATGCTGTCAGCAAAACCCAACTGTATGGTGCTTCTTTAGACTTTGCCTAATTCCAACTCTCTCTTAAGTTCATAACATACTGAGTAAGCATAACATTAAATGCACATGTCTGTATTTTTTCTATGTCAAACCCAGTTACTACCGGGCTACCCTACAGAAAATTCCTAAATAAGATGTCAGAAGTCCAGCAGAGGCCCAGAACACTTCCCAGCTGGCAGCATAGGTACCCTGTTTTGGAAGATCTGAACATTGTGTAAATGCATGCTGCACCAAGCACAGGCATGGTGATCCCCATGTGCCTAAACAGTAATGCAGATGTGGCTGCACTAGGAATGTAGCATATACACAGGTAAGAAAGTAAGAGAGGAGGATTTGTCCGTACTTATCCATGATAGCAGTATTGAATCAAGATTAATCTATTCCTGCTTTTGAGGTCTTTGATATCAGCATGCACCTGAGTGCAAGAGGTGGTTCAGGAACAGAGATCACAGAAGAGCATGCACATAACTGCAGTCTCTGTCCTCTCTGCAGTCTCAAATGCTGCCAAGGACAGCAGTAGGCTTGGTGGCAAAGAAGAACAGGAGGGAGAGGCCCCTAATTTAAGGGTCAGGGATGACTGAGTGGTCAAGCAAAGCATACTGATGCTTTTTGGATTTGCTGAATATGGCCACATCCAGATTTGACTGTTGTTCCCCTTCTACCCATTCCTGTTTGACAGAAAGACTTTCTCCCTTGTTCTCTTTTTATTTTGCTTCTAGCACAGCCTTTTATAATGTAATTACAAAGCTCCTTTGGAATCTGAAGGTAATCATATCAAGGAGGTTGCTCCTATCTGTAACTTGAAAAGGTGTTCTGTAAACCTCTAGAGCAGAAAAGAAAATAAATTTCTTTTACACATGATTTGTTAAGCCGCACCCATGAGTATTCAGGCAGCGGGCATGGGGCCCAGGTGCCACTTAAGTGATCTGGGGTTGGGCAAAGGCAGATTTTAACTAGTGAGTATACCATGCCCTGGCACGTAACCTTCCCACTGTGCTCTGCAGACACACTTCCTTGTGCTGTAGATGAGGTAAGTTCAAAGTCTTCTCAAAATGCCCCTACCCGCAATCCCCACAAACCACTAAGCAGCTGGCTTGTGGGACAATGCCTGATTGCAGCATCCTCTCAGAGGTGGGCACAGGGCACATCACTAACTGCCACCAAAGAATTAAACACAGAAGGGTAGGAGGATTCTCCCCATGCTGCTTATTGCACTCCTAAACTGAAGCACAACACCATGATAAAAATAATTAGAGTCCACATGAATAGTTAGAACAAGTCATGCATCACTTAAGCCTAGGCTTGCTGCAAACCTTCAGTGACTGCTGTGGTTCTGTGCAGGAAGCTTTACTGACAGCCCAAAGCAAGGTTAACCAAGCCTGTAGTCACCCTCACATATTTCTCTGAGCTCTTTGTCTCTCAGCTGGACCACTGGCACAAGGAAAACCTGAAAACAATGACCCTTATTCTGATTTACACCCACTGTAGTGATGTGAGGAGAGTTTAAATGGAGAGCTGATTTTCAGTATGTTGTTATTTGGATTGTTTAGTTTTTATTGATCTAACTATCCCAGTATGGTCAAAGGGCTCATTTATCAAGGCAAGATCAAGGTTTCAAAGCCAAGTGAAACATACCTTTAGCAGTACAAATTTAATTGTGAAATATTTAACGAAAATATCTCATGTATTGTAATTCCTTCATATTTTGATAGAGACTTGTATAAGTGTATGTTTTCTCTATTTGGTATCTGTTCTGGGAGTCTTTCTAGGACTGTCACTTTATGTGCATTATTACAACTAAAACTGCTAATAATCTTAACTTCTTACTTTCTACTACTAAGAATAGAGGTGGGAAAAGCTTTAATCAAGCCAACAAAAGCCTGTAAAATCAGCTTCATCAGATGGTGGCTCAGGGCTGGTGATGAGGGAGGAGGCAATTTCCTAAGAGCAGATGGTACAACTTCAGAGAAAAGCAGATGCAAGTCAGATGGTACAAGCCTAAAAGGCAAGCCTAAAACCCCACAGTGATCAATACTGGGATAACCTGCCTTTCACAGTTTAATCTTTTTACACTGGAGAGCTGCTTAGCCCCTAAATGTTCAATATCTTTCAAGATTTCACCGTGTTCATTATATCCTTCATTCTACTTTCATCTGTTTAAATTTCTGGCCTCACTGATATCCTCTAACAATGAGATTAACTGTCTTATTGTGAAAATGTTGCTTTTTGTTGCTTGTATTTTGCTGCTTTTATTTAATTGTGTTATTCCACTTCTATTATAAGATAGGGGAGATGAAAGCCCTTCTTTGTCTTACTGAAATCAAATGCATAAAAATGATCTAATATTTTTTGTAACTAACTGATCTGTAATTAACTTCTCACATGCATTTCTCAGCTCTGCTTTTTCCTTTTGTATTCTTTGTATTTTACTGTTTGCTGTATTTCCAATTCTCTCTTGATTACATCTGTGTTCTGTAAGACTGCAAGAAACAGCCAAGCATTTTGTCTTCCTCAAAACTAGAAATGAATATGTGTGTATAACTATTTGATTTAATTTCCTGCAGAAAAGGAAATTTGGAGAGAATGGAGGGCACTTTCTCTTCTACCATCAGGATAGTTTCCATCAGTTGCTGGATTTCTCTTCACAGAAGTTTGACAGATAAGAATGATTGTAAGCAGCTTGATTCAAGAGGAAAAATATCTACAGGAATTAAAAAACTAGTGACTCTTCTGAGTTTTGCTCCAGAACAGAGTGATAAAGTTATTAACAATCTAAACCTTCATTTCAGGTTTATTTCTATATCCTTAGTCAGTTCTGTAAGTTGCACATGTACAACAGTTGTTACATTTCCATAAAAACTACAAATGAAAAATACCAGAAGTAACTGGATATACGGTACAAGATCCATAAAAAGTGAGGGGAAAGATAAGGACATTGGGTCAGATAAAACCTTCACGTGCTTTTATTCCCTTGTTGTCAAGGGGAAGTTCTCAATGCCAGTTTGATAATGGAATAGGAATCTGGCTCATCTTGCCCAGCTAGTTAGCAGCACTGTAGACCTCAGCACCCAGTTCACAAAGGCACAGCTCCCTTACAGGTACATAGGCCTCTTTTCATCAGCCTGCATGGTGAGAGGTTAAACTGAATGGATGTACACTGGGACTTGAACTGTCCTTGCCATAGCAGGAACATTGGAAGATGGCTTTGGTGTGCCTGAGAACCACACTGAAACTGTCTATGGTCTTTATACACAAGATAATGAAGTTGTAACAATAAAATACAGTACGTACACTCATATCAGAAAAGTGTTGATGGGAATATGTTTCACCACTGAATGTAGAGATTCCTTATCTTCTATACTGGAATGAGCAGAAAAGATACAAAACTCTTTGGGGCCCAAACCTATACAGCTCAATTGTCTGTTTTGAAGAGGCATCACTCTTACTTCAAGGGGACCCAGGACACTATCCAACTAGTGAAGTCTTACTCAGTCTCTTGTAAGGTAAAAATGACCCCCAGATCCTGGAGATACACGTTCTCTAGCCTCAGCCCTACGCTGCCTTCATTTTAGCACCTGCTACTATTAGCAAAAAAGCACCATGGCACTAAGAAAAACAGTGTGCCTGTTTAATTAAGACACACACACTCCTGTTACACCTCTGTTTGGTTGTGTGGGCATATTTTGGGAGAATGCAGAACAGTAAGATGCTCCGAAATGTATGAGAGTTACACTGGTTATTTCAAAGCTGTCTCTGTGCAACCCCTTCTGAAACTTCCTCATAAATAATTGTTCAAATCAGGTTTTCAAAGGAATCCAGAAGAGCCGTCTCCTAGATCACCCCTTGACTAACATTCTGCGGCAAAAGTATCTGCTGAATAATAGCAAGAGTTAAATAAAGTAACTACTTCCTTGAGAAAGCAAGTGGAAGGATATTCTCTGCTTGAACTAATGTGTATCCAAGTAGGCTGGCAGGGCTGGGGTCGTATGTACTGGCATCTGAGGCTGAATGATGAGGTGAAGCTCCCTCTCTCTTGCCAGAAAGGCTAACATTCCATTCCATCTTCTCCTGGATGATGTTTCCAGGTGTGAGATTAAGTGGTACTGCTGCAGTGTTGAAATTGGTCTGAAATGAAAAGTAGTGCTTGTAGGGTAAGGAACACAAATATGCAGCATCATTAGAAAACTGTCCCCAGTCCTGTGTTAGGATTATGTGATGCCTACAGCTAGGTAGCTCTCGGGTCACTGTCTGAGTCAGACATACAATGATGCTATTTGAAAATTTCCACTGTATGCCAAGGTCACATTAGAATTTTCAGATGTCAGGGGCATGCTGGGAGCTGGCATATGGCTGATTATCCACCTTCTTCAGCTCCTCCTCCTCTGAGTTCCTGCTTCTCACATCAGTGGGAATTTAGGTAAAGTGCATTTAACTAGACTAAACGCCTCTGGTTTATTAATTCCTATGTATGGAATACTGATTCAGATCACTGAGTTCCAACTTTCCTACCTATTGTCACTTTATTTACTATGAAATGTGCTAATTTTTCTTTTAGCCCTTTGATAAAAATGTGAAATAGTGAAGCACCAAGGATCTGGTTTCTTTCTTCACCTACCTAATGTGTAGCTTAATGTAGAGAGGCTAGGACCAGGCTGTCCTCAGAGGACCATAGTGAAAGCAGAAGAGACAACATGCACAGGCTGCAGCACGAGAAATTCCAACAGACATCAGCACTGAAACAAAGCCTGGAAGGGGCTGCTGCAGATGTCTATATATATGCTTTTCTCTGCCCTGCACTCCGAGGTGGCTTGCAGACATTCTTCCAGTTGGGTGCTCAGAGGTGAACCATGCCTTACAAATAAATTGCATTCTGATAATATCATTTGTTGCTACTGCCTCCAACAGTAGCCATATGTTAAAAACGAGCATCTGGAGTGCTTAGAGGTTTGAAGCTGCTGCACCAGGGTCTGACCCTCAGGTCCCTCCCACGGCGGGTGTACTTTCCGGGCTCTGTGGCTGAGGATGGCTCCGGGATGCGGAGAGCGCAGGGCCCCACCTGGGGGCAGGAAAAGAAATGTCAGGCTAATTCCATGCCCAGAGTTCCCGAGTTGCTGAAAGGGAGCCCGGCCACATGCCGAGGAGTGGCCTACGACTCAAATTTTTCCCCAGCAGCAAATAAAAAGCCTTTCCCAGGAGCAAGATTGGGGTTTAATGCCGTCTCCGAATTTCGGGTTCCGAGTGCAGCCTCCTGAGAACTCCTCTGCGCCAGCAGCGTCCAGGAGCCCTGGTGTCCAGGAGCCTCTGGAACGCGACCTTTCCCCTCTTGGACCTCAAAAGTGTGGCCACCACCAGCAGGTCCCAGTGATCCCCACGACCCGCTTGGAAACCCGCTGAGGAACCAGCTCATCAAACCAGGCATGGCTGCACGGGCCGCTGCCTCCACTGGGGCTGCGGGGGCTCCTTGAGGGGAGGCGGGGCTGCCCCAGCCGCACACAGCCGGACACAGCTGCACACAGCCGGACACAGCCGCATCCAGCTGGACACAGCCGGACACAGCCGCATCCAGCTGGACACAGCCGGATCCAGCCGGACACAGCCGGACACAGCCGCACACAGCCGGACACAGCTGCACACAGCCGCATCCAGCCGGATCCAGCCGGACACAGCCGCATCCAGCCGGACACAGCCGGATCCAGCCGGACACAGCCGGACACAGCCGGATCCAGCCGGACACAGCCGGACACAGCCGGACACAGCCGGATCCAGCCGGACACAGCCGGACACAGCCGCACACAGCCGGATCCAGCCGGACACAGCCGGACACAGCCGGATCCAGCCGGACACAGCCGCACACAGCCGGATCCAGCCGCACACAGCCGGATCCAGCCGCAGGGCAACAGCCGGACACAGCCGGTTCCAGCCGCCCACCGCAGGGCAAGGCTGAGCCCATGGCTGGGGCGGGACTGGGGAATGTGTTTAACAAGGGGCAAAACACTGCACGGCAGAGTGGCAGGGAGGAACAGCGGAGAAACTGCCCTGGGAACACACGAGGAGAATGGGAGAAGGTAGAGGAGTTGGGAACGAAGGAGGGAGGTTGAGCCTGGGAAGAGGAATGGGAGGAAGGTGTTCAAGTTTTTGTTTTTCTTTCTCACCAACTAGCTATATTAATTGGTAATAGAGCAATCTTCCCCTAGTCAAGTATATTTTGCCTATGGTGGCAATTGGCAGGTGATACTAAGCATAGGAATCTGTCAAGTGCCTGCTAGAAGCAGTGTTAGGAATCCTCCGGTCAGTCTACCTGACTAGTTTTGCCCAAATTTGGCATCTTGCCTTTTTTTTTTTTTTTGTTACTGTTGCTATAATTAGGTGTGAAGAAGTGCACAAGCAGCATGCAGGAGACTTGAAAAATTCCTATGAATAGCTGATGCTTCTTTTGCACTAGAGTTCCACTAGAATTAACTGCAATCTATGAAAACATCAGCAAGCACAATGCAAGCACAAGTAAAGATCCCATACAGTCATCAGAAACCATAATTTATACTAAAGCAAATACTCTGTACTCCCTAGGAAATCAGTGAGAACTATCCCAGTGTTTTCAATGGAAATGAACATGCCATTCCATTGGCAGAGTGTTTTAAACCAAAATGGTTGTATAGGATCACAACCCTTACCTCCACTAAGCATAATTTACTTGGCTAGCACCCTAAATAATTATTGCTAGAGTGCTTACTAGGACTCAAGATTGCTCAATTAAAAAAAATTGTAAAAGACTTAGATTTAAGCTGATTTCATCCCTAGTTTGCCCAGAATATGGAAGATCACAATAATAGTCTGTAAACCTGCTGCTCTTTACAGGTTAGAAAGTAAACTGACAAACCTGCATGGGAATATGAAAATAAGGTTATCAGACAGGGTAACCCACAGCACTGTCACACCATGCAGCCCTGCCACCAGAGCATAAGTAAACATGGCTGTAGATTTTATATGGAGAAGTCCACACGGTGTATAAACACTTTTAGGTGTCTTCATTTCAAAACCAACCAAGAAGAGAAGTAAAAAATAATGAAACAAAATTAAGTTCCTATCAACAATTTACTGAAATAGCAGGAAATGAACCATCACTTGGGCCAGACCTGGAGCACTACAAGGTATATCTGCATTAGTAGCAGAGGCTCCTCCTACATCTGTATCTTCGTTTGCGAAACTCTTGAACAGCATTGTACCACAACTTTCCTCATTTTGTGGAGAAAAAGTTTACTTAGCAAAGGGATTATGATCAACAGCTATAGGGTGTTCCAAACTTTTCTATTAAGCTAATCTGAAATTAAACCAAGGACTGAACTGTAATTGCAATTGACGTTACATTAGCTGATAAATTACTGTAGGTCAATACAAATTTTGTATATCTAGCAATGAGGGAAGAGTGTTTGTAGCACTGAAAGCTTCAATCATCCTGAAGCTGGGGAGTCTGATGAGCTCTCAAGTGGGCAGCTTGTATCAGATGAGCGAGACACTACATCCCAGTGTCAAGCAGCATTTTATTTCCCAATCCACAGCTAACACAGGAATAAACCAGGGCCTTTAGATTGAGCACAAGTCTTTTCTTGTAAGCTATGCCATTAATGTAGAACTATAAATAACAAGTATGAAACACCAAGATAATATCCTGCAGAGCAGTTTTTCAAAACCTAAGTGCCATTTGTTGAAGTGATGAAAACCATTTTAAATTCCTTTGTCTAAGTTGTTTGTGGAAACCATAGAGTTTAAGAAAAAGAGGAAAAGAAACATTTTGAGTTTGGTTGGTACTGGATAGGAGCTATATCAGGTTTGTGTGACAGTTTACTACCTCACCTTCACATCTCCATTCTCTTGTTTATAAACACAAACAAAATATGCTTTTCCATGAGGCATGTGGGTTAACACGGACCCTCCTCATACCAAATATAAAGAATTTCTCCTCCAGGAAAAGTGAAAATTATGTTTGCAAGCCCCAGCTTTCATTCACGAGACAACAGGACAATGTGACTACATAAAAAGTTTATTTGATTAGTACAGGTCCTTTCGATACAGCAGTTAAACAAAAACATCATTTGGCAATCAGTTTATTTCCTAATTCAGTAATGAAAGTGCAGTTAGTTATAAAGGCACAGAGTTGACATTAGACAAGTCACTGATGTCCAGCAGAACTGGCAAGAGAAAGACCTCGCTCCTAGTTTCTTTAAAAACTACTTGTTTCATTGCAAACAGTGATATTAAAGAAGAATTAAGGTCTACACTGGAAGCAATCATCATACAAACACTTGATCTGGATCTAGAAAAAAGTCCTCAGAAATAGCACAACATGCTGAAGCTATCATTCAGCAACTCACATTTCTCTTTTTTGCTATTCCACAAAGTCTCTAGGAAGACAGTGTGCTTGCTGCCATTTCACTTGCTTAAAATTACCAGAAAAAATCTTGAGCTGAATGAAGGAGAAAAGAGGCTAGTACTGAAGTGTTAGAAAAGATACCTGTCTACTGTATTTTGTGTGAGGACATGACCTCCTGCCCACTGAAACACCTCTGGAACACCCCTTCGCCTTCCTTCGCAGCGTAATTGGACGTGTGCAATCCGGCAGCTCTCTTACAGCCTGCGGCCAGGCAAACTAATTTGCTTTCAGATCATAATACATGCGGAGAACTCTCCTCACAGTCTCCACATATTTATCATCAGGAACAGGCTTCCTCTGGCTTCCTGGCTCAAGAAATTTCTTGATTGTGGGGATGCTGCTTATCCTTGCTTTAAATGCCTAAAAGGCAAACAGTAAGTACATGGTATTTAAAGAACAGAAAGTAACACAAGAAAAAACCCTATTTTACTGATTTGTGTAACATCCTTTAACAAGCTGTATGTGGAGATGAGACAGGAAATACTGTTTTAGCTGTGGATGAATTTTAATCCCACTCACTTCAACCCTTTTATTTTCCACAGTAACAAATCAGCCTCTCTGTCTTGTATTGATATGGGATGAAGTGTTAACAGTTATCTGTGGTTTCTAATATGTACGTTACTCAGATCAGTTCTTGTGATCCAGAAAATATCTTCCACTTAACAATACCACAGAAGTGGTAAGAGTCAAAAAAGGGAGGGTGCTTTTCTTCAGATGTGTACAGGGGTTACTCCAAAAAACAACAGTTTCTCTACATGAAACATCTTACAAGGCTGTTCCTAAAGCAGGAAGAGCGAGACTTCAGTGAAAAAGTAACAAATGTTTTGTGGAATTATTTACACATAACAGACTTTGAAATATCATTTATCACATTTACAGCCATATGAGCATCTTGTTAGTGCAAGGTACCTGTAACTGAGGAAAGCCTGAGAGCACATCTGACTTCTTCTCTTCTACCATTAAAATGGCTTCAAGAAGATGAACATCTGCCCAGCTAAAACTGTTGCCAACAAGGAAGTCCTGCCCATGGTCTTTCAAAATCTAGAAATGTCATAGATGGAAACACTCAGGTGTGGATAGCCAACCGAGGTTTGTGTTTTCAAAATGCACGGGCACACCTTCTTTGACAATACTACTGTCTCCTGTCCACCATTCTCTCCCATGCAGCTAACAGGCGGAACAGGGGATGTGCCAGCAGTCACTGATCATTTTACAGCAGAAATCTAGAATCCCAGGGTTTTTCTTACCAATCCTTTCTTCCTATAGCTTTAGGGAACCCTGTGTACTGGACTGCAGGGTTAGATGCCTTCTTAGTATTCACATCTTTCAAGTTAATTTATCTGCAATTTTTCTATACATTGTTACAGCTTCAATAGGAAAATAGAGAGTATAAAGGAGAGGTGATCAGCCTAAAGCATTGGGGCTGCGATGCAACAAGTGGAATATAGGGCAGAATGCACCCTGGCAACCACTTATAGGAGGCCTGGCAAAGTGGAAAACTGTCTTCTCTTTAGTCTTTAAAATGGAGAAGGAGCTATTCCTGCTATGTCATCCTGACCATGCATATTAATTTCCACTGAGAGCACTTCTTGGGTCCTATCTCTCAAATTATCGGTCAGAAAAACACCAAGATTCCAGTATGGCTAGAAGTCAGCAGTGATAGCTGTGTATTACTGTGTTTACAAAAACCCAACAAGAAGTATTGGAAATGTTAAACAAAGAAGACAATTAGCACTTCTTTTGCAATGCAAATTACTGTGGTTGGTTGACCCTGGCTGGGCACCAGGTGCCCATCAAAGCTGTTCTATCACTCCCTTCCTCACCTGGACATGGGGAAGAAAATACATTGAAAGGCTCTTGGCTTGACCTACCCCAAAGTATCTGATACTGCTCTAACCCCCCTCCAGCCCCCAGACAGTATGGATGTCCTGGTGTAAAATACTGCACTGACACTTCTGCTTCTAGTTGTGGTGAAATACCCGGTGTTCCCATTGTTATCCCTCCAGAATCAGGGAAGAAAATGATCCTCCTCCATACCTTTTCATAGACTGGGAAATACCTGCTTGTTGCCTTTTGAACTATAAAAGCACGTTGTTTCTCTTTATCCTCTGCCGATAAGAAAGGGAACATCAAAATGAAGCCCATAAGGTCATCAGTTCCTCCAACATACATATCAATCCTAAAAAACAAAAACCTTACATAGAAGGCACCTTCACAAGCAGAATTACCTTGTATTTGTTTCAGGATAGTAAAAATTTAATTTCCCATCCCCCTGTGGTTGTGCATTCCCTCCCTCCTTTGCAGGCTGCAGTGTGATCTGAGAAATACTTTCTAAGCAATCTCAAACACAGCCCCTCATGGAAATTATTTCTGCATTTAAAAAAATATGTCACAGTATGAGTCTTACTTGTGTTTGCAGTGATTTTGGCTCTTTACTTGCTTCATTGTGCAGGTTTAAACAGGCTTGCATAGAGGTTAAGAGTGTAACTTTGGTGATCATTTCACAATTACCAAAGAAACACACAGCACCACAAGGAGTCATTCCCAGCTGATTTAATTGTCTGGATGTATCCCATCTTCAGAATTTCATCCAAAGTCCAAGTAGTGCCAAACAGGTAAATAATAGGGTTGGAAGTCTGAAGCATACCAGGTTCTTCATCCAGCTAAATTATCAGTACAGCAGTTCTTCGGATTGTCTCTTTTCCAGAGCTATGAGAGCAGGTTTTGTACTGTAGATGGACATTTAAAATGCCCAATCACACTTTTTTCTTCACAGACACAATATCAAGATGTAAGTTCACATGGATGTAATTTCACATGAAACCAATGGTTTTTCAACAGCTTTTAGCTGTTCTTTCCCCAGCTCCCAAAGATCTACACCACACACTTTTTACAGTGCAGTGGGACATCATGCAACCACAGATAATGTCAATGACAGCTCTTATTTTGCAGCCAGAAGTTAGAAACTAACCATTTCTTTCCAGAGTTTTCTGGTTACACCAGCAGTTCAGCATCTACATGCCAGTCACCTCTCAAATACCTGTGTCAGGCTGTATTAATCTTTCACTAAGGCACAATAACCCCATGACTCAAATATTTTTATGTGAAAAGTAACTGAGTTAGAACAAATCAGTTGGCTTGCATCTGTGGCCTCTCAGGCTCACTGCAAGTTGTGTATCAGTGAGGCCCACAGGTGATTGTGCACAGGTGTGTGTGCAACTATGCAATTAATTCTAGATGCATCTGATCTACTGTACTAAATTCAAGGAGAGTAATACTGTTACATACAAGGCTCTTTCCTTCAGGTCCTTCCCATAGAGGTTGTGCTTTGCTGCAATGTAGCTGAGGATGGCTCTGGTCTGCACCATCTTCATCCCATCAATCTCTACCATGGGCACCTGCTGGAACAGCAGGGATCCACCTAAGAGCAAAGATACACATTATTATTCGACTGATCTAATAACTCCATGTCAGATTTCTTGCTGTCTTCATTGCTTTTATGGTGAGCTTGCTGTGGGTAGTCATTGTATTAAACTGGAGTTCTTCCATGCAAAGAATAAATTACAGTGGTGCAGACAAATTAAAATTAAAACCACAATTATTGTGGGTTACCATCCTTCCTTCAAAAAAATTTCGCTGAAGTTGCAGTCAGGACTGAGTACAGCAGCTTTTAAAATGAAATTGGAGCACAATGGAGCTAATCACACTAAACATCACAACTGAGTAAAAAGTGTCTAGTTCTAAACAATGTAAAAAAATTCTGTTCCATTATTCAAACACTATTTGAAGCAAACGTTGGATTCATATATTTCTCTCTTATGACCACTCTTTAAGCTGTATCAGGACATAAAATGAAATTCTGGGATACATATTTTCTGGTTACTGAAGCCCACAGTTACACTTGTGGGACCAGGTGGGATGTGTAGACAAATGGAGAACAGAAGAATCCAGAGGCCTGGCAAACCCTCCAGGCTGGAAGGATACTCAGTTTGCAATTTCATCTGTCCACATATGGAAAAAACAGCCTCTGCAGCTGCTCACAGCTCTCAGCTTTACCCCTCTGTGTGGAAAGGAAGTCACACACAGTCTTCAAAGACTTCACACATCTTCTCTACATCTGGTTACACTTTTCTTGAAGTTTCACATGGACTCACCTTGCAGGAGCTTCTCATACTGGTCTCGGGTTTCCAAAAACTCTTCTTCAAACTGACAAAAAAGAGTGAGGAAGAAGAGGAAATAAGAATCTTTTCACATTTCTAGAAGAGACAAACTTTTAAAGCACCATAAAAGGAAAAGGTTCCTTCCATTCCATTCTCTGACTCTAAGGGAGAACACACCAAGGACAGAAGTGCTGGCAGTATCTCCTGGACTGTCACACTTCGTAAATGCTGTTAAGGGCAACCCTAGCAGAAGAACAGGCAATAAGAACTGGAGTTAGGATGGTCTGTTTGGTATTAAACAGGCAGTGTAATGTGAAACAATCAACAGTAGAGTCTAGGCTGTCCTTAAGATGCTTTCTGGAATGTGGAAAAGAGCTCTGCTGTGGGATATTGTGATTTGGAAGCTAGAGGAACTAATTCTTTGGAAGTCAAAAGAAAGCTTTTACAAAATAATGTACAAGTAGCAAGCCCTGCAGGAAGTCTAGTATAGATGCAGGTTTCAGATACCTGAAGATGAATTACTCACAAGATGAGAAACAAAAAGATATAGAACTGCTGATTATCTGATGGATGTAGTTGCATTCAATATGGTTGAGGATGGCTGGTGCAGTCTGTGTTACTTATGGAGAAACTGAGTTCAAGATTAAGACACCAGTTAGACATGTACATGTATGTGTTTGCATGTGCCATACATGTCTGTGATCAGTGCATAACATAGAGACTAGAAAATGGTTGATGTTACCAATCCCTAAATGCCTTGCTCAGTCAGCCTCTCTCATAACATCTGTGCCACTCATGTTAGTAATTAAGATTTGCTATACTAGGGAAACTCCAGAAGATTAGGCATATTAACACTGAGAATGTTCAACCATAAGAAATATCACAGGCTAAAATTCAGAACCCAGGTTTCTGCTGATAAGCTGAGAAAAGATTATTCCAAGAAAAAACTGTAGTAATTGGTACTCATCATCATTTTTTAAACTTAAAAAATAAAAAAAGAAAAAGAAGAGAGAGGGACTTAAAACATAGGAACAAATGATGGAGGGAAGCAGACAGTTCTGTCTTCTGCAAGGCCTTCAAATAAAGACTGGTGATCCTTTTTTAGAAGTTTTATTCCTTGGCTCAGTACACAAGTAACTGTACGTACTGCAGCAGCCTACTGTGTAAAAGAAGACACTCAGAGCAAATACTAGTCCTTTGTGTCCTCAAACTGTATTACCAGTTTACAACCAAGGTGGACAGCAAATGAATAAGTAAATTATATACCTTCAGAAAAAATTAAAGTGGTATCTTCCTTCTCTGTTTTACCCAAGTATTTTTCCTCCTGCACAGAGATTTCTAATTTCTCTACACATTTGGGTCAATTTGTTCACTTCACCCTGCTAAGCTTCATCTAAATGATGGAAAACACAACATATTTTGTGTTACAGCTTATTATGGAGGATGCAGCCAGTGGAGTGAAAAATAAAACAAAAATCTCTGTGTGAGCATTCAACTGAAAACAGAAAGACTAGAGAAAGTAAATTGCTCTTTTACTTGGCACAGATAACACTTGTTATGCAAAGAACACATCTATCAGCTCAGCAGGTCTGGGTCAGTAATCAAGTGCTTAATTAGGGATTACACATTCTTGTGTTAAGCAAGAACTTGGTTTACAGTGTCACTGCTCAAAAGACATGTAACTTGAAGCCATGCTTTTGTATGCCTAAAGTAAAACGATTTAATTACACTGAATAGCCAACGTTCATTTACTCTTGCATCTTGGCATGCCTTTTCTTTTCTGACTAATAACATGTGATCTGCCTCAAAGGCAAGCTTACCAACGTGCAGCTGGAAGTTAAAAACTCTAAAACAAACCTCAACTCCAGCTGCAGCCAACAACCAACGAATTGACTCCATCTTGCCTCTTCCATCAAAGTAGTAAAGTTTCGGTTTTCCAGACATGACTTCAAGCTTCCTGTTTCCTAAAAGAGTTATAAGAGACAGTAAGTTAATAATGATACAAAAATCTGATGGCAGCTGGAATAATGGTTCACAGGTCACTCGTACAACAAAAATTTAAGTTAATTTTTGACAAAATATTTTAGCAAAGTTTCAGTCTAAATTGATTTGATTGCTGCACAGTCCAGTCAAACTATTTCATAGACTTTTCATCCCCCTAAAATTCAGGAAAAGTAAGCATCAATTTGCTAAGCAAGATGTAACAGAAAAAATAAAAAATAACCACTAAGAAAATCCTTAAAACTTTTAAAAAATACAAGTTTTAGCACCAAAGTTACACAGACACCACTAAAAGACATGTCTTGATCAAAGAGGCAGTAGACCGAGCTTCCAAAACTGGCAGACCTTGTAACAAGGAATGCCAAAAGTATCTAAACATTAATTCTACATGTTTAGGTGAAGCATGGGAATGTATTTTTAAGCCTCTTGTTGTTTTTTTCCTAGCTGTGGTGATCCAGCAATCAGTAGAAACTTCAAAAGTATTGCAGTGATGTAGGATCATAGAAACTTCAGAAAAACAGCCTGTTTCTTCTGAAATAATCCAGATTAAAATACAGAGTTTCAGAGTGTTGCACTACTTATCCTTCTACAGGCTGCATTTCTTTCTATTAATAAACCCTGTTGCTATGCAAAACTTTGTAGACTTTTCAATTGATCCAATCCTGCTTTGCAAGCAGCATTTTAGGTCTTTAATGACTTCATAAATGAGGCTCTTAATTGTTATTTTTTGAATAGACTAGTGTTTAGGTCTCAGCAGGAACTGGATTCCACTGTAGAGTCATAAGCCAAGAGAGCAATCAAATTTAATCATACTGGCATTTCATATGCAGAACTCCATAACAACAAGTCCTTGCTGCAACTGAGAGCTGTTTCCCCTCTGTAAGGTGATTTCTTGTCACTTCAATCCACAGTTCAAGTAATTCTGGAAGAGAGGCAGTTGGCATGCAAACAATAACCTCCAGTTTCCCATGTTCCAAGAGCTCCTTCATAAACAGAGGGAAAAAAGACCTTGAGCACGCACAAAATGATCTGCTTGTTAGCCAACAGGCATGAAAAGAGAACACAAAATACAAGATTGCATCAGGCCATGAGAATTCAAACGAGCCAGGCTCTTCTGCCCCCGCCTGCCTGGGGGGCCTGTGACTGCTGTTAGGTAAGTCACAGGGAACTAAAACACTGCCAAGGAGTATCTGTGCCGCTGATAAATACAGCCGTGAATTAGAAACACACAAAAAGACTGAAGAAGTAGCACTGTGAACCACACAAAAGAACAGAATCAAACAGGAGCCACTTGTAATACAGCTACATTCACAGAGAAAGAAGAAAAAAGCCAAAGGTGGCTTTTAACTTGTAGTTTAAAAAAACTAAAGAAACAGAAGAGTCACTTTTCCTCAGTGCCACTTCCAGAGACCTACTCTTACCAGGCCAGTGGGCAGGTCACAGGACATGAGCAAGTCACTGATGCCCAGCACACCTCAATGCAGCAGAGGCAAAAGGAAGGTAAAAGCATGGTGGGTGCTTGGTTTGTAAATAACGGGGGATCAACAAGCTTTAAAATGAGCTGATGCATTCCAGGTTCCTAGGACTGAGCCTGCCATGCCATACTGGAAGAGAAAGTCCAACTTGTGAACCAAAATCCGATGGAAAGAGCACCCTGGTGATGGGCAAAGAGCTTCTCCCTTCTCCGCCCTTTATCAGAAAGGTAAAGTGGCAATTTGCAGCCAGAAGCCGCAACTGCTGGTAGATCACTGTCCATTCCCTTCCGCCTGGCACCTCAGCAGGAAAAGGGACTTCGTGAAAAATTCGCTTCCTTGCTCTGATTTATGAAGGCCATCTGGGCTAACAGGGGGAATGAGGGAACATGAGTATCAGTGCAAGAAGCGATCGCTCCCACGGTAGGAGAACACGGAGCAGAACATCAGTGAACAGGGCCAGGGGACCAGCTGTGCCTCGCAGTCCCGCGGCACTCTGGGGCCCTTTTTTCCCTGCCTGCATTCAGCAGCCCAACAGCGGTTCCACTCCGCACCCGCAACACCAACCCTCAGCGTGAGACAGGACGCGGCCCCCGGGGCCATCAGCTCCCACCCCCCCGGGGACAGGCTCCTGGCAGACACGAGATGACGAGCGTTCCGCGTTGTGACACGGGGAGCCCGTGACCGGGAGCGGACCCACGGCTCAGGCCCGAGCCCACCACAGACTCCCAGCTCCCCGCCTCACCCGAGCGGGTGGAACTGGAAGAGAGCAATCCCAGGGGCCCGCATTACTCACTCACACACACGGAGGGTTTCAGCGGCGATGCCGAGCGAGCACACGGCGCCCCAACACAGAGCGCTCCCGGCGGCCCCGCCCGCAGCCGCGATCACCGCCGGCCCTCCCCGCACAGGCCACGGGACCGCGACGAGCGGAGCAGCCGCCAATGGGAAGCCGGAAATTTGCAAGTTTCGCAAAGCCTTCTGGAAAGACATCTCACCCCAAAGAATTTCGCTAAAATTTTTTAACTGGGTTAAGAACCAGTTTCTCTCGGAAGGTTTTGTCGCTACACAGTGATGATTCCATGCATTGTGTCACTGGGTTCATTGCCACTACTACTAGCCATGATATAAAGGGAACCGGCAGTATGGAGCTATAAATATCTGCTTGCCACCATTGCTTGCCTGGATGTGAGGGCGATCTGGCTGCGACATCTGTCACCCCATTGATCGCCAGGGTTGATTCGGCTGATCTGGCTGGCTAGGCGGGTGTCCCCTTCCTCCCTCAACGCTCCATGTGCGTCCCTCCCGAAGCTGCGCGCTCGGTCGAAGAGGACGACCTCCCCGATAGAGACGGTACCGTTCATCGGTCAAGGGTATACGGTAGCTGCGCTCCCCTGCTAGAACCTCCAAACAAGCTCAAGGTCCATTTGTAGGAGAACGTAGGGTAGTCAAGCTTCCAAGACTGCAGACACATCCAAGTGAGGCGCTGCATGGGGCAGTTTGCCATTGTTTTGTGCCTTACGCACACATTCCTTCCAGTGAGTGTGTATGTGTGCAAATCCTGTCTTTTATTTCACTTTATCGCTTCTCCAATTTCCCCAGTCACCTATGAATCCATGAGCTCCCCACATGACACACACACACACCCCCCACGTAAAACCATGCACATGTATTTTTCACCTAGTTCTTCACCTGTGCAAGTGGTTTTCGGCCCACTTAAACAGCTAACAAAAGGGCTGGGCTTGTAAGTTATAAACTGTCTTCAGCTTCTACTGCCTTGAAAGCCAGGGGAGAAGGCTAAAGAGGTGACACAAGACACTGAGAACAATTTTGAATAGAACAGGAACAGAACAGAAAAGAATAATTTCCCTTGGAAGGGACGCACAATGATCTAGTTCAGCTGCTTGTCCTCCTGAAGTGTTAAGCGTATTGTAATTCAGTCTTGCAGGTAGTTTCAGAGGAGCCGACATCCAAGGAAGGACTAAACAATCAGCTTTACAGGGAGCTCACAGTGTATTGCAGAAATTACATGCTCAGACTCAAACCATGTGGCCAGTGAACGTGCAGTGCCCCTCCAAGGCTTACTTAAAAAAACCAAACCCCAACTAAAAAACCCCAACCAAACAAAAGGCAAATGAAAGTGCTTTCATTAAAAACTGAATGAAAGAGCAAGTCAGTCAGTCAGTACTTCTTCAAGAATAACTTTATTCTGGGCAGGACATTTGACACAGAAGGAATGAAATAAACATTTAGAATGTTTCTGAACAAAAACATAACATAAACAAGAACCATTATTTCTCCCCTCACTGACAATTCCACCCCTTCCTTCCATATTAAATTCTAAAATATTCTTTCAGTACATATTTTCCTCCTCACATTATGGAACATCCTGCTCATATCAACAGCCATATCAGATACAGGAACCACCATAGGAGTGGGTTTTCTGGCTTTTTCGGTGGGTTTTTTTTGCTACCATCATGGCACTTACGCACTACTTTTTGGAAAATCTGGACTACAGGAGTGAATGAATCCACTGTCAGACTCCTTTATTATTAAATGCTATGCCAAAGCCTGAGAAACTGTAAACAGTATAATTCTAAAAACATTTCCCACAAAGATGCTGCTAAATATTAAAGCACAAAGTAGTAGGTTACATATCATAAATTCTCAGATATGCTTGCTGCTTGTCCAGACTTCAGTATATGAACACCTCTGTCTTTTCCGTATCTGTATTGCACAGAGACAGCACAGTAAAATACATAAACTCAGCTCTGTCCTGCTCAAAAAGAACTTTTCCAGCTTCTTTCCAAGAATTTGCTTGAGTAAAGAATACAGCCATTATATATAGCTGATTTTGTCTCACTAAGTTAAAGTGGTGATTCTGAATGTCAAGATTATTAGCTTTATTCCCCAAAATAAAAGGATTTAACTTAGGAATGGAAGATATATAAAAAAAATTAGAAGTACAACTTCTTTTTCTAATCTTTTCTCTGGATTGACAAGCCTGAATGTTATAGTCAAAAAAATCACTGAAGGTCTGATAAAAGTTCAGAGATTACAGGCTGACTTCAGATTCATCCCGTGTTACTTGAATCTCTCAGAATTGTCCCCCTTCTCAATGGAGACTCTCAGGTATCTTCAGAATGCTAGCATAATCTCAAATGAGATAGACTTCTTTTGACATGATTCTCACTCACGAGGGGTGAGTCACCTCACAACAAAGGAGCTCACACTTAGGTATGATGAATCGAAGCCTCGGCTGCCTGTTCTCATGACTTGTCTCCTTCCACTTGTAGGAATTAAGTGTACAGACCAGACTACTTAAATTGCCTACTTAGGTCTAGGGATACTGGGATAGGTTCAGGGTGTTCATTCTTGAGACAAATTACCTGGTGATAAAATAAATTAAATGATATGTAGACATAAATACAGGTATTTATTTCCACTAAGAGAAACAACTATCTTTCCAGTTCTAACACAAATATACATATTTCCCTTTCCACATGTGTGTGCTTTAGAAATCAAATGTCTGCTTTACTTTAGTGCTAAGCATTGGCATCACTGCTGTGGAAGCAGTTAGGTATGGTTTGGAGTTAGTACTTGCTATGCCCAGGTAACAACAGTGGACACAGAAGATGTCTTTGGCATGTGTAAGTCTTACATGCACACTTTTGCTCCCTCTTTGTCTTGTTCTCTCTCACTATGGACTGAGCCCGTAAAAGCAAAGAGTGATCAGTGCTTCCTCTGGTTCCCCCTGCAGCACTGAGCCAGCAGCCTACCCTAGGGTACAGTCCCCTCAAAATCCCACACGTTCTCCATGGGAAGCACTGAAAAGGCCAGAATCTGTTCTCAGTCTCACATCCACAGCAGCTGCCCTTTGTGTGTGCTGGCAGATCCCATGGAGAGGATCTTGGTGACACACAAGCCGTTCAGTTCCTGTGAAATGGCTGGAAGCTGGCAACTGCACCTGCTCTGATCCCTGTAGGCTGGATTTAAGTCTCATAAATAAACAATTTTCCTGAGCTGGTCACACAATGAGCTCAGAAAGATGAGCATTTCTGCACACTTCTGCAGGGAGATGCACTTTCTCAGCACACTTCAGCTTTGGTGGCACTGCTCCAGAACACAGCTATGGAAGGTGTTCTCCCACAGCACTGAACAGTTCCATCTTTCTTCTGTAGAAATAGCTGCAGGAACAGACAAATGCTGACTGTGATCTAAATGAATCTTCTGCTGATGGCTGGACTCTGGCACTCCTTTCCAGAGCAGAACTAAACCAGATAAGGGGCTACTTTCTTTTCTCTATAACTTGATATAAATCATACTCTCATAAACTGTGCTAAACTGCTCTTTAAGAACTGTATCAATTTTGGTGAAACTGACCACAGTTTTACAACATTTTCTTAACGGGACCTTATAAGATCCCATTTTTTCCTGCAGAGCCTCTGGGCCTAATTAATGGAAGCTGACATATTCTTCACATTGTAAATGAAGATGTGTTCAGTGAAGAAGAACTGAGTATAAACATAAGTAAGCTTAGACTGGTCATTTCCTCTGGGTTGTTTGGTTTTTTGGTTTTTTTTTTTTCCTTAAGTGCTTTAAAACAGCAGTGATTTAGAAGCGTGAAAAGTACGTCAGCTGCATAGATCTTATTTCCTTAAACTATGTTGCTGGCATATAATTAATATTTTGTTACTCTGAAACCAGTTTTATTAATTTTATTAATTGTTAATACGGTCTTTAATATGTCTTCAGATCTTACATTCACAACAGAAGAAAAAGAAGAAACAGAATCTTCTTTTTCTCCTTAGAACTCATTAGACCATTTACATGAATTTAACAGAGGTAGGTCCACATTCTATTTCATAGTGAACAATGACAAAGAACAACTTTTAAGCAGGAAAAAGGAACACTGTCAGAAAACAGGTCTACAGAAGAGTATTTACCCTTCACCAAACAAGAGTCCTCAGAATTGGTAAATTTGGATAGCAGTCAAACAAAAAACCTTTTAAAGGCAAAAATAAATTAAAAAGAAGGTGCCTCCCACTATCTTTCAGCAGTCTCTCAGAGACTGCGAAGGAGAGTTTAGACTGTTAAGTCACTCACTCCTCTGATGTCAGTACGAAGCAAATGAGCACAGGACAACAGAAGTGTGGCACTGAGACATGGCATCACTGGAAATTACACAGCCTCAATTAGCACATAAACTTCAGAAAATGTCTAATGAATGCCCCTTCCTCAGTACTTCTCCTTCACTGCAATATTGCACCACTTTTTTTTATCCACTTCTATTAAAAAGTTGAATTTAATAAAAAAGTTAAATTTTTTAAAAGCTCATTATAAAAATTTGCTGTATAAAAATGCCAAATCTCCTAAACCTTATATACAAAATGTATCACTCTTATGAAAATAACTGGACCCAAGTATATAACAAAACATTTTTATACAAAAAGGTACAAGACTGCATTCAGATTAATGCAAATAAGTAAAAAACCGCTTCAAAATGTCTCGTTCATGGGAGATCTGCTCCTATTAAATGCACAGGTTTGTCTCACTCTGGCCACCATTTCCAGGGAAGCACGCACTGGTCAGAGGGTATTTCCCCGGTCACCGGTGAGCGCCGTACTTGGCAGACCAGTCAACACGCCCGTGGATCGGCTCCGCTGCCGGCGGGACAGGCATTAACCTCGGAGAGCTTTTGGTGGGTGAACTGAACGATGGCCATCCAAGGAGGGGTCTGACTGAGGTCAGAGATGCAAAATCTAAAGGACAAAAAGTTCAGTGAGAGCTGAAACAATATGTGAAACAATAGCAGATCCAATCCCTAAAACTTTAGCAGACAAAGAGCATTTACATCACTGATTTGAAAAGTCTGAATTCTGTGCCAGCTCTCACACCAACCTCTAGGTCCCATTGAAATAAGCTGTAGATAAACCCACATATTTAATAAACAAAAGTAAACACAAACCAAATCCTTCTCCATATGAAGTTCTGCAAGGTTACAAGCAATACTTTCAGTGAGTCATATATTGACAAATAAAATAAAGCAATGGTAAGCAGTTCAGTTCTGCCTACATACACCATTACTGGAGTACTGACCAAGGGACCGAGAGAACTTTAGTACTGGACTTACCAGAAGATGGATCCACAACTGGTGCTAACTGAACCCTCTGCCCAGCAGAACCTACTTCCTTCTTCAGAAATGAAGGGACATAAGCACTCGTTAGACTGCTTGATCCTATGGGCCCTGAAAGAAATGGCAAGGAACACCTGAACACAATGAATCTCCCACACTCTAACAGATGGAAAAGGTGTGCCCTGAGGGGTCACGTTTCAGACCAAGCCTGATCGTGGACTGATCAAAACAAGAACTTAATTGAAGACACTTGAAATCCACAGCTCCTATAATATATACCTGCGTTCAGGAGACTGTCAGCATCAGACTGCATTACAGATGAATGAAAAACAGGTACAAATTGTACCTGTCAGGGAGAATAGCAATTCTCCCTGACATCTCAGCTTTTTCAAAGTTTCTCAAAGCTTCCAAAACTTAGCATATCAGTTGGAATGATCTTGTTTGACTTTCAGCAATTATGTGCTAAGAACATATTAACTCTTGATTTCTATGTAGGGGGTCTGGGGCTTTGGTGCTACAAAAAGCTCTTGCTGAAGCTTGTGAGAGCACAACTTAAAAATCTGGTACAGATTCACATTTCAAATTTTGGAAGTCAGCTATAAAAGTTGTCCCTAAGATGAGCAGGAACACATCTGACTGATCTGTAGGATAAGCCACAGAAACAGAACAAAACAGTATTTATAGTCATAGCACAGAGGGACACTAAACAAGGTATCATGCACAGAGCAGAGTCACTGTACATGTGCCTATGCTGTACTAGAGCAGTGGCAAAGCCTATTGTGGGAAATTATGGTAATAAATAAAAAAGAGAAAAATCTAATGCTGCTACAAAGGAAGCAAAAACTTGTAAAAGAGCCAGGAAGGAGACAAGCTACGATATAAAGGTTCTCATGTAGTTTAGCTATTTACAGTGTCCTCCCATCTTGAATCTTCAAAGAATGATTTTCTGATTAAATTACATCCAAAACTTTAAGTTGTTGGTTTTTTATTAACCTGAGTTTCTAGAAGCCCAAAATGTTTCTTTGGGCCAAGATCCAACAAAAACTTTGGCAATAAAACACTTTCAAAACAACATAAGCAAAAGAAGTATGGCACTGCAGAACTGTATCACATGAAAACCCGAAGCCACAGTTTAGAGAGGAAATAGAGAGATTCAATCTAAAAACATCAATGTGTTATCGATGTTATATCTGATAAAATCTAGTGTAAAAATCTACAAATTAATTACTTCAACTCAAACAACATTGATTAAATACCTGAAATACCAAATGCCAAAAAAACCTGAAGAAGAAAAATTGAAGAGTTTTACTTTTTGTCTGAATTTTCTAAACTACAATTACTACATTATTTTAAACAACATCAATTGGAAGACAAAAGGGTAGATTTTCTTTGCTTAACTCATGTAATGAGAGCAGTGTGTATGGCTAGTTCAATTTATACCAGCTTCCTCCTGTAACGACAGCCATTTATGCACCAGGTGGACTAAAATAATTTGGAAACCAGAAAATATGACTTAAAGAAATTGAAGAGGGAAACTGAAAGCAAGATGAAGTATTTCAGGTTGAACAGATCTAAGCTGTCCATATGCATGGGGTACTTCAGACTTGTGAGGATTCATTAGAAGAAATTACTATGTTTCAGTTGAAGGCAGTCTCCCAAAGAAGAATGCTCATAACCAATTTTAACACAAAGAAAAGACAGGGTAGCAGGTATCCTCAAAGGTGACAGTGTTTTGGAAATTGATGACTCTAAAATACACCGGGGGGGGGGGGGGGAACTGCACAGACGTTACTTATTATCATTTCTCAGAGTCTTAAGCACACCTTCTTACCTGAATTCATCCTGTTGGTAGTACTTCCTCCCAAAGCGGAAGTTTTCCCAGATAAACCAGAACTGGGCCAGTGATTAGATGGAACAGACTCTTTGTTTGAAGCAGAGACTATGCTATTCCTGGTGCTTATTCCTATATTGCAAAAATGCAAAGATTACTTCACTAAAATCCCTGTTGCCACACAAGCCTGCATTCATTCCACCTGATGCACAATCTTAGAGCAGATGTCTGGTTCAACTAAAACCTCTCCCTCTCAGTAATTCTCTGGGTCACTCTCCATCCTCTCAAATACAGGAATGCTGTAACTAGCACAGGCCCTAATCCTGCAACATCACAAGGTAAGTAGTTCCACTAGCATCAATGGCTGCTTATATCACAGGACAGGGTCCTTACATCAAGGCCACAAATATTCTCAGGTCACAGAAAGAGAACCTTGCTAGTGCATGAAATCTGTGCTTCCCATAGAAGCCTAACAGCAACAAGATAACCTGAGAGGCAATAATGGCAATTCCATTTCTCATAGTGCTGTACTCTTCTTTGGTGTCTCTACTGAAACCACAGATTATGCAAATAGTTTGCAGTACATTTCGGATGTCACCTATTATTTGTATTTATTCCATATTTAAGCAGGGTACCTAACATTCATGGGTGCACTCACAATTTATAATACAGGTAAAGCAGGCTTGAGATCAATGTTTTACAATCTCCTCTAGTAAAACAAGTTTCAGCTACCAACTCTACCTAAGTGAGACATTTGGAAGTCTATTAATTGTTTCAGGGAAAAAGACTTGAGTTTGCTGTCACAATACCTTCTAGTTTACTTAATTAATTTTGAAGTCTTAGTACTACAAGTGAACTAACACTACCTTTATGAACAGAAATTACGAGAAAGAACACACTTATATTCAGCTCATTTTAAATACTGGCAGATAATATGTCTGCCTCCTGTACTTCATTCTGCCCCACCACTGGTGTCAGTATAGCAGAAGTTATAATGAAGATAGGCATGTAATTCTCTACAGACATGGATCTGCATTTTACTTAACTCCACAGCAAAGCATATTCCCACTACTAGCTAGCCTATTGTTCATGGTATTATACACTCATGAGGTAAACACAGGGCACTTTCTTTTCCGGTCTAGAAGACCACTCATACTTTTTAGGGAGACAAGGAATAGCTTGGCACACATACAGACATCTTCTAATGCACTTCCAAGTATAAGACTATCTATCAGGAGGAGGAAGTATCAACAATCCTGTCCTCTTGTTTGTAAGCAGCACTTCTCAGTTGCTAGACTACTAGAATATAGTTTGGGTCACGGTCATCTACATTAGCAAAGCTCTTTCTCTCCTCATGTTCTTTAAGCAGTAGCCCCCATCCACAAGTTCAAAGGATAATAACTAATGTACCAATGTCTAGTTCATGCTACTGTTGAAATTGCAGGAAGAAAAGGAAAGTATTTTTTACTAACCAGGTCGATACCTAGAATGGTTTAAGTAGTGTTGCTTTGCTGCAGAAACTCGCAGTGTGGGAGTGTCCTGCCGCAAAAAGGCGGCGTGGGAAGTTCGTGCACTGCTGCCAGAGCCTACAGCATCTGAAGGCTTCAGGTCCAAAATGCTTTCAAATCTGTAAAATAAAAATTGGTACACACACTCCAATTCTTACAGCACATGTTTATTAACAGTTGGCTTTCTCAACTCCATCCCATCTCCAGGAATCATTTCCTTATAATGTGTTTGCTACATAAACACACAGACAAAAGGAAATATTATCAACCCAAAGTCATACAAGTGCCCCTGAAAATCAGATTTGTGTTTCTAGTTCCTTTATATACTGCTGTTGAAGTTTTTATAAATCACTCAGTAAGTTTTTCTCTTCTGCATACCATCCATGAAAACTGCAGCTTAGACTTGTCCAGAACAGTTTATATGCATGGAGTATGTCAAAATGGTCCACATAGAAAATTGAAAGTATATATTCAATGAGTAATTTGGGGAGACTTAAGTCAAATATCATTTTCAGTGAGAAAAAAAAAAAAGAACATGAAACTGTATAGATATACATTTCTAGACACAAAAAAAGCATGAAGAGCAACATTACTAAGAAAGAGGAAAAGGCCAAATAAACCAAGTAGCACATGCAAATAAAAAACTCCTTACCTACAAAGAGTTTCATCATTCTGCCTCTTCTTGTTTTTCAAGTCCATTCTCATGACAGAAGAGCTGAAATCAAGCTCTTCCAAGTCATCCCAGTCTTCAGAACTCTTAACTGTCCTGGGAAGATGTCCCCACCTTCGCCTAGGTTTTGGTTTAAGTTCACCATTTATATTCTCAGACCCAGTAGATGTTTTCTGTTATAAAGATTGAAAAGAAACAAATCCACGTGCTTAGACCATAAACTAGGTGACAGGAACAAAGAGGATTTTTTCCCCTATCTCGAAGAGTAATAGTGGTAGTAGAGCTGCAACAACACAATCTTCATCTTCCATTAAACGTGCTAAGAACACAATCTCTAGACGGCCAACATTATTACATACCTTCTGCATTTCATCCTGTAATAAAGTGTCTTGAACTGACAAAAGAAGAAATTTCTTGGGTCTCAATTCCAATTCTATTCATGTTTCAGTATGCACCTCCCAAACCATTACGTTACCTTCAGCTTTTACTTCTAGACCCATGCTGGGAGTATAAAACTGCATGAATGCTTATGTTTCCACAAGCCTATGTCTAGACTTTTTTTTTCTCTTGCCAGACAGCACAGGTACAAATTTGTGTCTCTTCAGTCATACAGGCTCAGCAGTACATTTTGACTTTGTATGACACTGGCCAATACAGACCCTCCTTATGGCTGACCCTGTAGCAGCAGCATTTGCACTGTCTGCTCTCGTCACCTATGAGTCCAGTCTCCTCTTTAGCAGACAGAAAGGCTATGTTCTCATGTTGAAAGAAGAATCTGTTGGTTTCCATGTTCAGTATGGAAGACCAAAGGGACTATTATTCCCAGTCAATAAATTGGATGTCTTAAATGGATGAAGGCAATAGCCTCTTTTCCCTCATTTCAATATTTAGCATAATAATTTTCTCTTTAGCATCAATCTCATTAGTATTTTGAACACTGTACATCCTTTTCACTTGTATGAAATCAGTATCATCCTGCAAGTGGTGCTTTACAACAAAGGGAAGCACAAAGTGGCTCTAAAACCAGAAATTGACTTGCTTATTTTATAGCAACGGGATTTACATTTCAATAGAGGAACTTCCAGTTTCTAGCAGAAAGTTGGAATGTTGGAACCATTTTTTAGTCCCACTCACTGTCTTTTTAGTGAAGTACAAGAACTTTGAGAAAGAACAAGAAAGAAACACAACGGAAAAAATCAGGCAGCATATCAGAAAGCTTATCTTATGCCAGATGGACCTTTACCTGCTGAGGAACCTTATTGTGAATTGCAGGCAGAAGAACCTGGTTAGACTTGTCCTCCTGTAAATAGTTACTGTTCTCAGCCCCAGAGTTGTCTGTCTTGCATGCATACACCACGTGCTGAGAAGACTGGCTTTGTTGAAAAGGCCTTGATGAAATTCGGGCATGAGGTTTCGGAGGGGGCTGTGCTGGAGGGACAGGCTTAATATGCAGAGATGATTTATTATGCAGTTCCTTTTGTTTTGCCAGTTCCTGAATGCCCAGGGCATGCCCAACCTGGAAGTATGAGTATCGAAGTGCCTAAAAAGTAATAAGATGTTAGGCTTAGAAAACCAAAGTTTCTCATTTACTCCAGTCCTCTGTGTCAGTACAGATTTAATTTCCTTTCTTTCTGGGGTAGGAAACAGCAAAAGACCCTAAACACTAGATTCTAGTGAGCACAATCCACTTGAAAAAATGCTGCAATAGTAGAGAAGTTTCAAGAAACCCTGCGTTATCAAATCCTCTGTGGACTAGTACAGAGGGCAAAGTTCTGCAGAATTAAGATTTTTAACCAGGTATATGGCAACTAAAGGCACATTTCACTACATGCCGTCTCTTCATGTGTGCATGTGCAAACACATCGTTACGGATTCAGCCAGCAAAACTCAGTGACCCCAAGAGACATCCCATCTCTACCATTCTCCATTTCCAAGACTGAATTAAGTGAAAGAAATACAACCCTTATGAAAATTAGCCTCCATCTTTTCTGACAAGTTAGTAAAGTTAGTTAGCAAACATACTTTTTTCCTGCCTTACAAGTAATTAAGGAGTTGTCAGCAAAGGCAATTAATCTATCTTGCTGTTTCAGGCATACTCATCTTCCCTTCCCAAAGACTTCTTACTGCAAAAAGCTTCTAGAAGTTCAGATTCCTCACTCTATTTGTACTTCATTGTAAAACACTTGTTAATGCTCTTAATACTGTTACAGTCAGTATTTTTTTGTTTGTTACCTTTAAAAGTTCTTAATCTATTTCACTTTTTTAATATTTTAATTAGATTTCAAGCTTTTTATTGCAATTTGTACTGAAGGTCTAATTAAATCACAACGGTTCAGCTATGGCCCTTGAAATTAAATCAGATTTGAACTCAGAATCACATGTTTTCCAAAAGCTGCCCTGCCCATTATTAATATTAGCTGAGCACTACCTGAAAGCAGCGGCTACCACCACCTTTGTGTGCAATACTGATGACTTGGGCAATGCTTAAGTACACTATGTTGGAACATATCTGCAGTGCACTTGAGCTGAGGTTGCCCTGCAAAAGGCAGCCTTGTCCAGGCAACACTGGAGGAAGAGTGGGTTCTTCCCAGTTCTTCCTCCACTGGGCTGGAGGAAGAGACAGCGAGGTGGACTGACAGCTGGCTGAAAGGCCAGGCCCAAAGGGCAGTGATCAGTGGAACAAAGTCTTGGTTGGAGGCCAGGAAGTCTCTGTATTCCCCAGAGGTGAATATTGGGGCAAATACTGTTCAACACCTCCATTAATGATGTTGCTGGTGGTGCAGAGTGCACCCTCAGCAAGTCTGCTGATGACACAAGTGGAAGGAGGGGCTGACATGTTGGTTGTGTTGCCATCCCGTGGGACTTTCATTTCACCTGCAGGCTGGTGAAATGGGCTGACAGAAACCTCATCAAGTTAACAAAGTCCCGTGACTGGGAAGGAGTAACTACCTGCACAAGTACCTGCATCTGGAAAGCAGCTTTGCAGGAAAGGACCTGGTAGACACCACGTTGAACATGGAAGGGCTACCAAATATGCACTTGCTGCAAATAAGACTAATTCCTGGGCTGCCTGAGCAGGAATGTTGCCAGCAGTCAAGAGTGGTGATCCTTCCCCTCTGCTCACAACACAGGTGAGGCCATGCCTGGATTGCTGTGTCCAGTTCTGGCCTCCCCAGCAAAAGACAGAGATGGACATAGTGAAGAGTCCAGCAAAGGGCCACAAAGGTGATTAAGGGACTGGAACATCTCACATATGAGGAAAGACAGAGAGCTGGGACTGTTCAGCCTGGAGAAGACAAGGTTCTTGAGGATCTTATCAAAGTATGCAAAAAACCAGAAGGGAAAGTGCAAAGAAGATGGAGTGAGTCTCTTTTCAGGGGTGCCCAGTGACAATGGGCACAAACTGAAACACAGGAAGGTTCCTCTGAACATCAAGAAACACCTTTTTACTCTGAGAGTAACTGAGCACTGGCACATGTTGCCTAGGGCAAGGTGGCTGAACCAGATTCCAGTCATTCTGTAGCTCGAAGCAATGAAAGAACAGCATCACAGCCTTTGGTGTACATCCTACCTTCACTCTGCTGCTATTCGAAGTGACCAGATTACACTTAATTCAACTGTACTTACATGCTGCAGGTTTGATCACTGAGCACACACCCCAAGCAGATGACTTCATGCAAAAGACTGATTACTCTCTCTTAATTACCCTCCTTTGTCTTGCAAATTGTTCTTGGATTCTCCTCTCTTCTAGGAACTGTACCCCTGAGCAACTGCTAAATGACTGTTCCTTGCAGTAAAAGAAAAAAATCACAAGTAGATGTGAGAAAAAGAAAACAAAATCAAACCTGACTAGCTGTTGGCCGCTTTTTGGGGTCCCACTGCAGCATGTCCCTCATGAGCTGCACCGCTTCACTGCTAGCATTAGGTATGAGAGTTTTTAGGTTGTTAGGCACACACTGAGGCCAGCGAAAATTCATGGAAGCTGAAAGTTGGTAGCCTTCAGGCCAGTCGTTCTGGAAGAATGAGATTTCCAAACACAAAAACAGTTTAGCTGTAAAGTATCAGTGCCTAAGCACACTAGCACATCTTCTACCAGAAACAGACTGTGTCCAGCTTACTCTGGACTTACATTTCTGGACTTACAAAATTTCACTAAAAATCTTCACCTTAAACCTCTGGAAAGAGGCGAGTCTTGCTGTTCATCTGACAGAGTCAATGGCACAAATGAAATCAGAAAATAGGAATCATGCCATGATCCCAATTTTTAATCTCTTAAACTATAGGTTTATATGCAATCTACAAGAGAAAATTAAATTCCCACCTAATGAAATCACAGTCTAAGGAGTTCGTTTGCTGTGCAGGGGTCTATTTCTCTTCCTCTCTGTGTCAGCTTTTACAGCATAATTACATAATGCTTACTGCACAGAAAATAAGTTTTTATTTGTCTTATTGTATCTGTGATCAATGGCTATAAATTAACAGTAAGCAGGAAAATTTATTATTTTTATGCTTACTGCTACCATGTCATTGCGTATTATAGAACAGCTTCAGGATTATTGCAGTGTGGAACATCACTTCAGTTACCTTTTTTGGTGTCCCTAAGACTTGGCAAATTTTGAATATAGTATCAATTTCACTGGCGCCTGGGAAGAGAGGCCTCAGTGTGTAAACTTCTGCCATTATGCAACCAACAGCCCAAATATCTATTGGAGAACTATAGCAGGTGGATCTCAGAAGGACTTCAGGAGCCCTGTACCTGTAGAGGAAAGAAAGAAAAGAAAATCCCAACAATCAACACAATTCAAACATACATGAAATCGCTCGCCTCTTCATTCTTTGCTATTAAGAGCAAAAATTCTTTAAAAACCTCCTCTCCTCTCCACAAACCTTTTTTCTTTTTTTGATTAAAACTACATAAGCTTCTGTAAACTCTCTTACACCTTCCTGACACGCAGCAATCCTAGCATGTTCCCACCTGCCTTACCACACTCCCTCTCTGCTCCTGGTGCTGCTGCTATCTGTAAACTGTCTTGCACTAACTGATGTTTTTCAAATTATGCCAAACTTTAATAGAAGTTTCATAAGGAGGCATCAAAAAGGAGGAGGCATCAAAAGTGGTATAACAATGAGCACAAATTCAGTACTGCGCTACTTTCAAGTGTTGACTGCAAGTTCCGACAACGCAGGTGAGTACTAGCCCTTACCATCTTGTGGATACATAATCGGTGTAAGGAGGTCGAGATCGGATTTCTCGGGCTAAGCCAAAATCTGCAATTTTCACAAGTTCTGGTCCCATGCAAAGCAGGTTTTCAGGTTTCAAGTCCCTGTGAAAGAACCCTGAAATTCAAATGAAATACTGATGTGGATTGCAATGTCACTCACAGCAGTAATCTTTATTTTCCAACTGGATTGTTTTGCTTTAGTTCTTAGCATTGAAGCTGGAATAGCACCACACAGACATCGAAGCCTTATGTGATCAGCAGAGCTGATCAGTACGGTGTTGTTCAGTTAGACTGTGAAGAACAGGATACACAAGTTGGCTATCTTGTAACAATTCAGAGCATTCCTTCAGACAGCTCTCTTTCAAGTTACACTTTTCTAACATAAAAAAACTTCCACCATTTTAATACTAGTTTCATTCTAATTGGAAACTGTCCAATGAAGTTATTAATCAATTACATAAAATGTCATTTTAATGAGAATATAAATTGAGGGGTTTTTTTGCACCTTGAACTTCTTTTTTAATTTGAGGACATAATCTGCAAGCGCTCAGCTACTCATCACCATGTAAGATGATCTCAGTGTATTTTTTTAGTGCTCTCTGCATTCAGCAAAAAACTGAACAAGAATGCATGTTTGGCAAGAGCTCTTTCAATACAAATGAGAGAACAGGGCTGGAGTATCACTGGCTACTGCCTCTGAAATTTGAATCCATCTTTAGCCCAGAAATCTTGTCCGTGTGCTTCTTTCTTGCAAGCATCTGAACCACCATTCCTATACACAGCTCCCTCTGTAGTACCTTTCCGGAGCTCTCCAGCTCCTTTTCAGAGACTCCAATATGCTCCCACAGAGAATGGAGTAAACATTCACACAGGATGTGTTTAATTGTCCAGTATAACTAGATTTTGTTTGTTAGATTAATGTATAACAGCACTGAAGACATAGTGCTGTAAGTACCTACTAACCAGGAGACTGCATCCTTCCTAGGCATGTTGAGTTGATGTTCTGGTACCCTCCTGAACTACTGCCTCTTTATGGAAGATAACAGACAGAGCAATCAAGGCTGTTCTTGGCATTTAGTACAATCACTTCTGTATTTTGCTGCACAGACATGCACCAACAGAATGCTTGTGAGGCAATTTATTTCATGACAAACTTGTAAAAAGAGCGATCCATTGTGTACTCAAATATAAAAAGATGTTTAAGAGTCTGGATGGACAAAGAATGTATAAAGCTTACTTGACAAGCATTTCTATGCCATATAGGAGCAGAACAGAGAAATATAAAGTTGATGTGACTTTTTCCAAAACCGTTGCAGAGAATCTTGGGACAGCCATTCTTACATTGTGAGCTACAATACCATCACAACCATCCTGTTGGACTTGCCAAACATTTCCAGGTATTCTTAACTACAGATTTGCAACATCTTGGCAGAAATACAAGTCTAGTGTGGTAGCAGGTCAGTGAAAAAGACAGTTACTTTTGACATAGAACTGTTTGGTCTTCACAGCTAGAATACGTTAAAAAGCAGTTTTTAACAGCTGTTCTGAAAGGCTGTGATCCATTTGACAATTTATTGAAAAAGATGGCTTAGATTTTTGCAAACCAATCATAATATTTTTCTGGTTTTACATATTATGGATGACACTGAAACAGACTGGAATTTACAGCTAGCTTTCAGATGAGTATCCAAGCCCCATTATAAGAATGAATAACGCCATTAGTTGGAAAATATTTTGCAAAACAGTTAAATGTGTTCTTCAAGTGAACTGTAATGCTGGTCCTATAAGCCTTTAGCTTCCAGGACTTTGGCCACTGATGTTCTCTTCTGATAACCCAGAGAGCTGCCCAGCAACAGACTCTACAGTGTATCTAGTCAACAGAATTGCAGAGATCAGCAAAACACAGTGACAAAGCTTCTCTTAAAATAAGGTGTTTGTTTTGAGATATTTTTATTAGTTAATTGTGTCCTGTTACTTACTGGCTGGTACATCAGCTTTAGCTTTTATCATTGTTGTAAATATTAGCTGGAAGCCCCTATTTGTCACTCGGACTTTATTACCTTAAGTGTATCTTATAAAGAATGTGTGTTTTATTCAGGTATCTGTGTGTACCTTGAGAAAAGAGTAATTTCTTCTTTATTCTCAGTCTCAGGGGATCTCTAAATCTATCAAGACATGTGTCCATTAACATCCAACAAGTTTGAGAGTGGCCAGCTGCCAGACTGAGAAAATGGAAATCTACAGAAAAGGAACTGAGCAAACCTCCAGAATGAAGTATTAGGCAACTATAAAATACAGGTGTTTTCAGTAATCTGCATCTCTCATACAGAGCCCTTCTTTTGATCATTCCTTCTACTAAAGTTAGTAATGTAATTGCTAGTGTATTAATCAAAAAACTTATACAAACACTATCTGGCTCTAATTCAGAATGTTCATAGCTAAAACATAACCTACCATGCTTATGAATAAATGCAAGCCCTTGCAGAATCTGATACATAATATTCCTAACTGTAGACTCAGGGAACAGTTTGTTTCTGTGGAATAAAAGGAAAAAAAAATACATTAACTTATGTTATCTAATGAACCAAAGATAAAAGGTAGCAATGACAATAAAACTGCTAGTCAGCTTTTCCTATTTGTCTACTTTCTTTTCTAGTTACAGAAGAAATTTTTATTTCCTCTACTTGGCACAAAACCGGCAATTTAACTAAGAATTAAGGAAATAAATTACATTCCAAAAGGTTTGACTTACACAATCTGTCTAACAAGTCCATGACCTAGCTAAACTGTAGAGAGTATGATGCAAAGCATAGTTTTAGAGACATTGGGCTTTTTGTTTTCATAAGAAGGTGGATATCAAGCATTTCTGTGAAATTCCTAAATTTTAATTCCTAAAATTTCTGTTGTAGACTTGAACCATTTCTTCAAAGTTTATTATTCTGTATCATTAAAAATCAGCATCCACATATATGTGCCCAATTAAGTTACAGTTTTCTATACCTGTGGATGCATAGTTAAGTATTTTTATGCTTAAAAAGGTATTTTATGTGGCATTCACACAGATATATTATAACAATAACCTTACTTTGTTTAATCAAGGAAGATTATTGTCATCTGCCAGGCCAATACTATGGTCCATAGAGAAACAATTCAAAGCAGGAAATTTTGCCTTCAGTTATCCTCTGGTGGATGTTATCATGGCCCAAAGGCTAAAATTAAGTCTTTATTAATGCTCCAGCAAACATCAAAAAGCTAGATTTTATTCAGAATGCTGACAAATGAAACAAGCAGTCTTTGGTCGTATCAGCTCAAATTGCAAGGAAAAATAACTCGTGGAAGCAATATAGAATTTGACACCTCTTGATTACTGTTCCAACTACTTTCTAATTATTCATTTATCTGAGAAAGCTGTAAAAGAAGAGATGGTGATACCACTCTCTTATAAAGAAGCACTGTTGGAGTACTTACACAGAAATCTGAAGTTCTAGGTCCAATGCCTCCTCAGCATGAGGACTGTTAAAAGCCCGGAGTTCCTACCTCTCCAAAGAACACCCTACTCCCCTACCACACTAATCTGGGACAAGACACTGGAAACTCACTAGACTGGCTAAGATATGCTCAAAGGTGACAGTCACAGCTCCTACTGCAGCCTGCAGCTTTAAGCTGTAGTGATCTACGCCTAAACAAATGATCCAAAGTCCTTTGAACAGTAACAGGGGAGTTAAGAGCACATTACAAAAGTAATTAATTTACATCAGGAATAGGTGATGCTGTTACATACCTCTCTTTCATTAACTGATAAAGATTTTCCTTCATGTATTCAAACACAAAATACAGATGATCATTTTCCCTGATAACTTCTTTCAGCTTTACCACATTGGCATGGTTTAATTTCTTCAAAGACTGGAAACAGAAAATACAAACAGGATTTTACAAGGGTCTTAATATAGTGAAAAAGAAAAAAAAACCAACTTATTTCACTGTTGCAGAAGGATTAACTTCAAAATCTCTTTGGCGTCTTAAATAAATCAGACAGCTCTGAGAACAAAGGCCAGATTTCTAAGTATTACCATATACATATACAGTCTATGCAGCAATTTAATGTGCTGGTCATTCAAAAGACAGCTATCTGCTATCACAGCAAGCACCAAAACAATTGTATTTTCTCTGTAAGAAACTTCCTAATGGCAGAATTCACACTCTTCTTGCACCTGCACTGGTAACAGTCAGGTTAGAGCCAAGACTAAAAATAGCCCTGGAAAGTCTTCCTTGGTATTGTGGTTTAACCTTGTGGGCAGCTGAGCTTGTTTAGCCCTCCAAGCAGGATGGGGAAAATAATCAGAAGGGCACAAAGTGAGACAACTCATAGGCTGAGATACAGAGTTTAATGGGTAAAGCAAAAGTCAAGCATGCAAGAAAAGCAAAATAATGAATTCATTTGCTGCTTTCCATGGGCAGGCAGATGCTCAGCCACCTCCAGTACAGCAGGGCTCCATCACATATAATGGTTACTTGGACATCAAATGCCATCACTCTGAACATCCCCTGCTTCCTCCTCCTTTCCCCAGCTTTTGTTGCTCAGCACAATGTCACAGGGGACGTCCCTTTGGTCAGCTGTCTTGGCTGAGTCCCCTCCCTGCCTTTTGCCCACCTTCAGCCTATTCACTGACAGGGAAGCATGAAAAGGGCATGTGTTCCCAAGCTCTGAAAAGCAAACACCAATCAACTCCAGATGTTGTGACAGGAAAGCTCTCACACACCCCCCACTGCAAGGAGGAAGCAGCTCTCTACAACCAATAATTTTTTTAAGACTACAGAATTTCAATAAGCATTTTTGTAAGACTACAGACACTCCCTTCCAACACAGTCACGAAACAGAACAGTAATGTCATAAACCACAGCTCACTTTAGGAGTAGTGTTTTGACAGAAGAGTTGTAAAGAAATTGGATGTTACCACCAATTGTGACAGTGATCATCTAATTTGAAGTCAACCATTGAATAAAACAAGTACCTTAACCTCTCGAAGGTTCATGCACTCCTCCCAGGAATAAAACTTTCTCTTCATTCTACAAAAGCAGAGGGGAAAATATTGACTAATGCAGTGAAAACATGAGGTGTTCTTAGAACCAAAAGTCTCACTGCATCTTAACAACTCAGTTCTTCGATCAAAATGTAAGATGTTAGCTCCTTTGTCAAAAAACTTTACATCTCTAGGCAAGGTACAGTCAAGTAGAATTACTAGAATACATACTCAAATAGAATTACAGTCAAATAATAATTACTATTACACAGGATTGCATTTTTCTGTATAAATATCTTGCTGAAAATAAATCAGAGCCTTCAGTAAGCCCAGATATGCTATTTTTCTTTCCAGTATAAGAGAATACTTCTGGCTTGTTCTGATTTTTCTGAGTTTTTCTCATATTGTAAACTGAAAATTAAAGGTGCTTCTAGCAAGGTCTGATACAGGCAAAATACCCTCAGCACAGGGGATTTAGAAAGTTGATAAAGCCAGCTATTGACTGCTCATACAAAACAGCATTGTACTGAAAGCTCTTTTGACAAGTCTGTCCCTTGTCATGGTCATGGTCAGTATTTCAGGAAGACGCCTGCAATGCTTTACAGCTGTCTCTTACCATAGCTAGGACAAATATGCCATTTACAAACTAAAGTCACTGCTGAAGCAGCACAGAAAATCAAGTGAATTTCTCAAGGAATTTCAAGAAAATCTTATGCTGAAAAGACCAGTGTGTAATAACATAAAAGATACAGATAAGGAACAATGAGATCAATTGTGTTAATTATCACTGCAGTATTAATATTCCACTGAAAATTAGACTATGAAATATATGCTCCATGTAAGCAGCAGCAAAAAGGCTGTAGATTTCAAAGCAGCATTGCAAAATACTCTAAATAAGACACATGTTTGACTGCCCATAGCAGCAGAGTGCTGCTACAATAAGCCTATATATCTCACCCTCTTTATCTGCTGCCGAGGCTTTGGAGGATACAAGGAACTTTTTCATGCTGCCAAAATACAACTCCATATAAAAAAGATGCATGGAATGTGAAGCACTCAAACCAGCATGACCAAGTTGATGCGGACCTAGAAAGGAAAAACCTGGACTATGAGTTATTAAGTAATGTATGAAAACACTTACTTTTTAATGGCTATTAGCTCTCCAGATTCAATGCTTCTCCCTAGGAGAACAGAGCCGTAGGTTCCATCACCAAGCTGTCTGATAGTTTTGTACCTATTCATGATGAGGAAACTTTAGCTGCAAGCGCATTTCAGTCCTTAGCATTTCTCGTGCTTTTTCTCCTCCGAGTGTAACCAGTTCTTTCTGTGGCAGCATAAATATAGAGCACTCAGGACAGTGTGAACAGTTGCAGGAATCATGTTTTCAAGATTTAGCCTTTGGTCTGAAAGCACAGAACATAATCCATTTGATTTCTGTACCATTCTGAGATTGCTTCTTTGCAGACTCCACTGTCCTCCAAGAGGACAGTCCCTGTCAGCCATACACAAGCACTCATCCTGCTCTCACCAGAAGGGGCCAGCCTGTATCTGGATGTAACTGGGTATAATCCCCAAAGCCACTCCTATGCTGAAGCTAAAGGTACATTAAAGGCACATTGCCTGCAAGTTTGCAGGCAGCCCTGATGGGAGACACCATTGCTAAAGTCAGAGGATAACATTTTACGGCCTGCAGAAAATAGTCTGCTATCAGAAAAAATGATGCTTTACAATACAGTACGAGGAGATCTGTCCTAGCCAAATTATTAGACATGTAAGTCACACTGCCACCAGTTAAACCAAAATCCTGAATTTCTTTAAGGTCCTATATGAGAGAGCATAGCCATATGCATTCCTTTAAACAAAGTGTGCAGAGGAAGAATATTACATTCATGTCAGGTAAGACCAAATGTTATTTTACTACAGTAACTCTAAGCACAGATCGGTCTCTAGAAGTAGTGGCTACATCAGATTATCTATCCTATCTTTTGTTGTGACACTGCATGAACAAAAAAAAATCCTAGAATGGTTTGGGTTGGAAGGCACCTTAAAAATTATCTAGTTCCAACCCCTGTGCCATGGTCTGAGAGACCTTCCAGCACCCAGGCTGCTCAAAGCCTGATCCAGTCTGGCCTTGAATCCTTCCAGGGACAGGGCATCCACAGAATCTCTGCTGGATAGTAAAGCAAAAAAACTTATTCCTAGTTTAATGCAATTGTTGCTGGTATTTCCTCTACTATAGTTTAGAAAAAATGTAATCTATTCTATGTAACCTAACCATACATTTGAAATAAAACAGAACTGCCCTGAAATGAAGGTTTGGTCCCTGCATTCTCTTATTCTTCACCTCTTAAAAGGACAGCAATATTCATGGCTTGTGACTTTTGCCTCCTGTAATGTGTACTTTGACTATATTGTCACGATTTTTTCTGGTAGTAGCCTTATAGCTCCCTTATCTCACAAAGCCGTATTACAATTTTAGAAGTAACGGGATTATGTTACTGGAACTCTGAACTGACATCAATGCTTGTCAGAGCCACAATCCTGTAGATGCAAGACATTGTGAACATCCTTTATCTTCCATCTTCGAAGCCTACTAGCCCTACTAATACTGATACAGAAACGAAGGCCAGGAAATTTGAAGTTAACAGACCTTTTGACAATTTACCCATTGTGCAGCATGCCTCTAAATCTATCTCAGATACTGGGTAGTGTTTCAGACAGGCAGAAGGAACTGCCCTCTAGCAGTACCTATTTCTCTCCACACACCACTGTAGAGAACCAGGACTGAGCACCTCACATTAGAGACCTAATCCCACATTTTGTACGACTTGCCAGGGAACACAGAGCCTGCCTGTAACAACAGCAGTTTGGAGTACCAGTTACTTTTTGGCTGGTTTTCAGGTTGCGCACCTGAACAGCATAAAGCTACATTCAGTGGTCTGCATCCAGGTTAAAAAGCTTTAACAGGTTACTCCAGCTGCTCAGTGACTGGATGGCAACTCAAAAGCCTTTATTCAGATCCTTGGCAACAAAATTTCAAACAATGACAAAGCCTTGCATGTTCTCCTAGTCTGAAAATCTAAAATGTATTAATATCCAAACAATTTTATACAGTTATTTCAAATCAACACAGATATGACTTGTGGACTTTTCAGCACATACTGCCCTAAAGACAGAGCTCTGAAACTGTGATCCTAATGGATGTGATGTCCTGTGATTCACAGACTCCTATGCTGTCTCTGACTTACCATTCACATATCCCTTTCAGGAAACTGTGAGGAGTGGAGGAGCACCCTTGGCTCATGTTTGATAACCACAGCAAAACTAAAGATGTGTAACACTACTAACAATAATCACCAATGGCTGGACAGACTGTTTGATGTCTCTTGAACAGCTGAAGTGGTGAACCTAACTGCTTATTCTTTACTGAGGATACTAATTCAAGTCCCTCTCCTTTCCACAGCCACAAATTTTCACAAAAATTGTAGGAAACTATCTTTGCAATTCTATCTCTGGTGTAAAATGTGACCAAAACAGACTAAACGAAATATTTTTGAGGAATAAAAGTGAGTAGAGGGAAAAAAAAGCACAACCCAAAAAAACCCAAAAATATAAAAACAACAAACCCTAAAAAACAACAAACCCCCCCAAATTCAAAATCAAACAAAAAACAAAAACACAAAAAAACCCCCACCTTAATCAAACAAAAAACCAACTAAACAAACAATAAAATCCCAAACCCCCTCCCCAGAACCCCAAAAAAACAAAACCCCCACCCCCCCAAAAACAAAACAATCAAAAAAAACCCAACCAACAACAACAACAAAACCCACAAACAACAAAAATTACAGTCAGAAAACAGATATTTCAGCGAGAAATACATGTTAAAAAACATGCCAGGATGTACAGAAGTTAACCCAGCTCCTATGGAAGCACCAATCCACCTGTATGAAAACCCACTGACAAAACCTAAATGAAGTCTTCTCTGGTTAACTCTATCAGCACCATTTCTTGTTGAACTTAATAGTGAGGTTGTGTTAAAAATCTACTTTATTTGGCCTTCAGACTGTTTCAACTGAGTCCCACTGAAATCACTGAAAAGAGCACAAGTCTCCAACAAGCAGTCTGCAGAGCTACAAGTATAATCTAATCTAAAAGCACAATCTACACAAATTCACATCGTTAGATGATGTAAATATAAACTGCAAAAATATCTAGAAGTAAAAAGTGTGTTGGTATTGAAGAGTAGAATGTAAACCCCTTATTTTCACCATATTGTAACACCGTGTTCAGACTCTATCTCACCTATACACTTTCCTCCCGGCAGAAATCAACCTGTTAAGCGCCTTTAACAGCAAGCCTAATTGAATGTATCGAGAGCACTTTCTAAGCACAACTAGTATTTCGCTTATGAACGCTTTAAATACGTATCCACTCCTGTTTGAAGTGCTGAAGCACCGATAACTGAAAGCGAAACTGGCTCACCCTGCCACAGCTGAGAAACGCAGACAGTAAACAATCAGCATGTGCTTTTTAAAACTTGTCCTGTGCTTTGGCAATTACTCGAAGGTATTACTAGCAGGCAGCACTGAGGAGATGCGGTTCAAAGCCGTGGGTGTCCGTGGGTGCGATCCCAGCGGCTGCCGCGTTTGTCAGAGAGGGCTCTGAGGGTGCCCCATCGGCTGCACACCAAGGCAGGGACAGATGTGCGATGGCGGGTCCGCCGCTCAGGCCAGGTCCCGGCTCCTGCCCGGCCTCCGCGCTGCGGCGGCGCCCGATCCCCAGCCTCGGCCCCTGCACACTGGAGTGTCCCCGTTCCCGTTCCTCGCTGTATGGGAACGCGAGTTCCCCGGCCCGCCATGCCCGTACTCATGCCCGACGGGACTCACCCGGACGCCTCTCCCCGCTGCGGCCCGGCCTGCGCACAGGCCCGGAAAGGCGGCACCGCGGCCCCGCCGCCCCGCGGAGCAGCTGCGGCTCAAGGCGGCCCCGCTCGGGCCTCGCTCGGCCCATGGCGCGGCCCCGGCCCCCGCCCCGGCACCCCGCACCCCCGGCCCGGCCCGCCGGGGCTCCCCGCGGGGGGACAGCGCCCCACGACTGCGGCCGGGAGCACCACGCAGGGCCCCTCGCAGAGCGCGCGCTGAGCTGGGTTTTAAGGAAAAAAACCCAAAAAACAAACCATCTCCGGAGCATCTCTCTTACGAGAGACTGCGGGAGCTGGGCCTGTTCAGTCTGGAGAAGACTGGGAGGGGATTTCGTTATCTGTATAAATATCTCGAAGGTGGGTGCCAAGAAGATGGTGCCAGACTCTTTTCAGTGGTGCCCAGTGACAGAACGAGGAGCAATAGCTATAAACTAAAACACATGTGGTTCCATTAACCGTGTGGAAGAACTTCTTTACATTGAGGGTGGCAGAGTGCTGGAACAGGCTGCCCAGGGAGGTCGTGGAGTCTCCCTGTCTGGAGACATTGAAAACCCACCTTGGACTTGTTGCCGTGTAACCTGCTCTAGGTGACCCTGCCTTGGCAGGGGGGTTGGTCTAGGTGACCTCCAGAGGTCCTTACCAACCCTAACAGTTCTGTGAGTCTGTGAAAACAAAACCCTGCCGAACAAACACAAACCCCACAGTGATGATGGGCCTCTCTCACATCTCAGAAAGGAGTTTAAACAACAAAACTGAAACGCAGAAATACCAAACTGTGAACAAATGGGAAGAACATCGACATTTTAAGTGGTGCTAGAGGGACCTGTGCCTTCCTCACTCAAGCACCAGCAGCTCACCCTGGCTCTGACAGTGTCAGCCTAACACATAATGGGAAGGGCAGAAAAAGGAAAACAAGGAACAAAAAAATCGTTCTAAAATGATTGAGTATCAGAACTGTAATAGTGATTCAGGAAGTGTTAGCTTCTTTTTACACTTCATCCCTTAGGTTTTAAAAGTAAAGCATGGAGTTAATTCCCAGGGTTTGGAAAGACAAAATGAGCTGGTGCTGTAATTCAGGAGTACGGTGTAGGACAAGACATTCATTTGCTAAAACAGGTGTGGGGAAAAACAAAGCTCTGGGTGCCTCCTTCCACACCATCTAGTCAGAGGTTAATCTTTATATTTAAAGACTCAAACTCCTTCCAACAGACAGGCATGATTCTCAGTGAAGCCAGGAAGAGCAGTGTACACTTACATGAGACTTCTGCTTTAAGTCACCCATATTACATCCCACGTGCATAATCACATATTAGCACTCAGCCACAGGATACCGTTTTTCTGTTGTTACAGGCAAGGCTTCTTCCTTCCCCAAAGAATCATAGTATTATTTGGATTTAAAAAAATCATCTAGCTTCAGCCTCCCTGCCATGGGCAGGGACACCTTTCGCTACACCAGGTTGCTCAGACCCCAAATCAAACTGGCCTTGAACACTGCTGGGAACAGGGCATCCACAGCTTCTCAGGGCAACCCGTGCCAGTGCCGCACAGTAAAGGATTTTTTACTACTAGGTAATGCTTAATATCTAAGAAGAGGCACACCCAGGCAGGAGAAAAGCACCTCTGACTCCAACTCCAAACGAGAAGCAGCACTAATGATAACCATGATGATGACCCCATCTCAAAACCTCAGGTGGTCACGCTGTGTCCTCTCAGCTGCTCACACAGGGCCCACCAGCAGCACCCAGCTCCCCATGCTCCCCACTGCCTCCGGCTGCCCGGCCTGTCGGGCAGCCCCCTTGCCTCTCACTCCCTCCTCTCTACAGAGCAGCTCCACAGTCCCCTGGAGTTGAAACCCACTGCTGACCAGCTCCCACAGCCCTTGCATCCCCCTATCCTGCTCCCGCTGACCGAGCCTGAGCGCTCACCTACCCGTCCGGAGAAGGCACACGCCTCCTCATCTTCATCCTCCTCCGGAGAACGCTCAGGGCAGCAGACGTGCACAAAGCTTCACAGATCCATACACGTGGTTTTCTTCTGCAACAAAAAGACTGTGAATACGTTTAAAAAAACAGGTTTTGTCTAATTTTAGAAAACCTGACGAGGCGTGTGCTGATAGCAGGTGATATCTGTGCTCACTGAATTGGACGGGAAAATGGCCAGGGCCACGAGATTCAATGGCCTCGGCACCGCTGTTATCTCCACAGCCGCGGCACTGAGCGCCCTCCCGTCACCCCGTCAGCAATCCGCCTGTGCCAGGGTCTCGGTCTGAGCGCAGTCACAGCAGAAACAGCGGCTCCCGGACATCGCCACTTTACCTCGGCTCCCGCCCCTGAGATCGCGCCTGCCGGGATTCCCACTCACGGAGACCACAGTTCCCGGCAGCCTTTGCTCTGCCGCCCTTCCTGTGGCGTGCCGCCGCGGACTACGCTCCCCAGCAGGCCTTGCGCCGTTCCGCTGCGGCCGGCTGAGGCGACGCGGGCCGCGGTGCGCACTGGGGCGGGGAGTCAGTGCGGTCGCGCGTCGTAGCGGCCCGCGCGGGAGGCGGCGCTCTGACCTGGCGGGTTCGCCCAGGCCGTGTCCCGCCGCTCCCGCCGCCGGCCCTGCTCGCCGGGAAGATGGCTGCCGTCCGCAGGGCCCGCAGGGACTCCCGCTGCGTGGTGCGCTTCTCCGACCGAGAACTCTGCTAAGTGCCCCCCGCGGGCAGGGACGACACACGGACCAAGCGGGGGGGCAGAGCCCCCGGGACGGGACAGCGCCGCCCGAGCGTCGGCAGCATGGTGAGCGGGCCCGGGTGGCGGGGGCTCGGCCGCCGTGCAGGGACGGCCGGGCGGCACCGGGACAGGGGGTGTGTGCTTGGGAGCGGCCCCTCGGCCGAACTGCTGGCAGGCAGCCCTGCCCTGCCCGCCTGTCCGCCCCCGGGCGGCGGGTGATGCCTGTGGGAAACGTGCCGCGATCCCGCCCCGCCGCGGCGATACACGGCCGCCTCCCGCAGAGCATTTCGATGAGTGGGGCTGCTTGGTTCTGGAGCGATCCAGCTCTCCGTAGGAACGCGTGATAAAAATCCCTGTGTCATTACAGGACCGTGCCCTTCCTTTCCCTTTCCTCCCTCAAAAATGTAGTGGCATAAAGTCACTCAGTAATTTAAAGGACTCCGTGGGCCAGGAACTCGAGTTGAGTTTGTCATTTAACATATCAGAAATAATCCTTCGTTCAGTATTGCTTTATTGACTGTGCCTCAATATGGATTCAAGTATCCATGATGAGACTCGATCATTCACACTTAAACCATTTATATCTCACAGGAGCTGTTAAAATGTCTCACCACTGTTATAAAAACACCTATTTTTGAACACGGTGTTGTTTCTACATTTACAGAACAATAAGGTTGCTTCCTCATTTTTTTTATAAATATATAGAAGAATGTTAGCTGACAGTCACTGTTTTGGTTTGCCGTGCTTGCTCCTCCCTGAGTTTTGTATGGTTCACACATAACACATAGCCCTGTTCAACTGGTGACACTCAGCTTCGAACTGTTTCTGATCTTGGTTTTATTTTGCTGAAACAGAGGTCGGAACTATTAAAGGACCTGATGTTACAGACAGTTTAGTAAGTGGTTAACGTACTCTGAGGAAATCAGCGTGCAATTATTGATTGCAAAACAAAACTCAACTGTGCAAATAAACTAGTTCTGCATTTGGCAAATGATTTCTAAAGCTTTACAAGCAGATCAGAATCGAATCTACTCAGCTGACTTCATTTTTTACAGGTTGCAGCCTAAATCAGATGTTTACTTTTGACATGTTACCTTTTGGTGGCTTGACACACTACTGCTTTCCTCAAGGAAAATTAATGAGGCCAATCAGTTGGTATACACTACGATGTCTTCCTTTTAGTCAGGATGAAGTCACTGTTCCATGTGACAGCTGACTTGTACCAGGAGAAAGGCCAGCAGCACGATGATGAACAATCTAGATTTATCCACTAAGTAGCAGTTAGAGCACAGTGTTCTGTGAATTTTAGAAACTGTAAGTACAACACAAGTATTCTCAGAGTGGGGGCAAGGAGCCAATTTTTACCCGTTGCTTTGGGTGTGATCTCATGAGCTGTCTGCTGGTGAAGGTCCTTGCTTCACAGTACCCGTGTTTACTCACTTGTCCTAGCAAAATAGTAGGGTTTCAGCAGGTCAAATAAATAGTGTAAAGGTTGTTAATAGGGTTCAGTTTTCTAGTTCATTCCTATGCAGTAGCAATGTGAATTAGTTGCTTTACTGGTGAAGTTAGAGGGGTGGCCACTTAGGCTACTACTACTGCCAGAAGACAGACGTTTGATATGAGAGATTGCAGCTCGCATATGCGTACAGTATAGGGAAGGTAATGACAAAAGTCAAAACTTGGGTTGTTATCGTGTTCATGATGGGTTTTGACAGCTTTTAGACTGTGGGCCAGGTCTTCATAGTATTTTTGGTTTGAGTTGAGAGCATATTTAGGTTTCAAAGAGCATCAAATGACGCGGTTGGCTCACCGCCACGTCTGTCTGTGACTCAAAAATGAAGTAGGGCAGTTGAACAGAGAGGAGTGGATGAAAATCAAGAGTTGAATAGATTAGTGAAATATAAAGTCTTTGAATGAGCTAAACTTCATCCAGTTTCCTTAAATCAGTTTGTTTACAGACTTCAGGAGTTAAAGGTTTTAGTGGGTGTGGCTTTATGCGCAATAAGATAGTGTGTTGATTTGGTTTAGAAATTGCTCGTTTCTGCATTTTGCAGATAAAACCAGGCTTATTCAGCCCAGACTGGAGAGCTGACTGGACATAATTCATCTGCAAACCAGAAGCCTTGCACTCTGCACAGACAGAATTAGGCCTTATTTCTGTCTGCCCAGTGCCACAATGATGCACTTACAGACTCCAATTCCAGAGCTAGCTCATTCCTAGGCTGGCTCTGCTTGGCCAACAGAATATTCCTGGATGCTGGTAATGTGGTAGGTCTGCCACAACTCATAGGGCATTAACTGCCTGTAATTAAATTGTGGAATCAAAGCCCATGAAATTTCTAAGTTATTTACTCCTTGCTGAGATTTAATGCCACTAGAGTTTTATAGTGTTCTGGCTCACCTGTTTCCTCTACTGGGAAATTAAAAATGAGAGTGTAGAAATAGGTCCAATGTCTGTTTATCTTCAGCCAACCAACCATGTCTATCAATTGTAAATGATAAATTATCTGAGACTTCAGTGAAAACACTTTTACAGATGACAAACTACTATGTTTGTGGTCGTCTGGGGATCTGAAGACATGTGCTAACTCCAGGGAGGTGCTTGTCACCAAGACATGGAGATTAAAGGTTGCCTTCCCATCATGTTTGCTAGTATTCTGTAGTTTGATCAGAACTTCTAGGTGCTCTAAAAATGGTATGAATTTTCTGAATACAAGAATGCTTTGATTTCTACACTTTGACTGTTTAGGAGGTAGAGATTTCTTTTTAAGAGCTTTGAAGAATCTCACTGACAGAATGTTGCTTTAAGTCTCTGAGCACTGTCTACAGTAGGAAGGAGTGGGAAATAAAACTTTTGTAAGTAGTTGCGATAATCTTAATGTCAGGTTGGCCTTCTTGTAGTCTCACTTTGCATTATCTACTTGCAGAACTATAGACATGAATTTCAGTGCAGAATGGTAGAAAAACTGGTTTGCTTCAGCTGCAGGAAAAACATCAAATTAATGTCTTAATTGAGATTTTGGGGAGAGATTCCCCCAAGAGTTGAGATTCCCTTACTGGAATCTTGCTGTTGTCATTGTAGTGGCTTGTCACTGATGCTCAGGATTCATTTTCCTTTGTTTTGGTATTGACTCCATAAATCTCAGTATATTTCAGTATGATAATTAATTTGCATATTTTTAAGTTTTCCTCTTAAACTAGCAGGCTTAACTTCCTGCGTAGAGCCATGTTAGGTTTAGTCAAAGGTCTTATTTCAGGTTTTATTTGTTTAACCTGTCTCACAGCTGTACTGTAAATAAAACCAGCTGTCAAGCTCTCATGCTAGCTTTTTATTTTATTTTCCAATACATTTGTTGTTTAGTTTCCCATGTATATATAAAGTATCTAATGTTATTCAAAACACTTTTGTGCTCTTACAAATATTAAACAAATCAAAACTACTGGTTGTCTTTACAATGAGAAGATAGTGCCTAAATTTTAATTTGTTGAACAAAGTGCATTATTGTTTGAAACTGAAGCTTTTGCTCTATGCTTTGATGTAGACACTGAGTGTAGTTAGTCAGGTATGCCAGTGTATGGAAGCATGGAAGCCTTCAAGTGATACACAACTAATCTGTGTTGGATTAACGTGTCTAAAATGCAAAACCCATCTTCATTGAGTTACTGTGGAAGTACAACTGATCTCAGTAGTTTTAATTTTTATCATCAAATGGGAAGTATGCTTAATTTCTTTTTTCATGTGTGTCCATGACAGTTTTTCTTTGTGAATGTGCTGTAGGGACTTAGGCAGACCCTATAATCACATTTGACTGCTCTCTACTAGGCAGAAGCTGAAGAAGATTGTCACGCTGATTTGGTAAGAACCGATGACAGTGAAAGATCTGGTGAAGCAAACCTTCAGGTATGTCTCATGCTTGTGGGGTTTTACAAACATAGTACTGCTGTGATTTAAACTGCATCATTTATCCTCATTTAGTTACCACACATTTGTTGATCTGACAAATGCTTAATCTGTCAGCCCCTCCAAAAGTGAGATAAATTTTGCATTGTGCTCCAAGTGTCAAATTCAGTCTTCAGCTATCTGTGTAGATGAAAAGAAAGCTTGTGGCAGATCTGGAATTTCTCTGAAGAACTGTAGAAATTAGACAGCAGTTTCTGTGATCAAATTCCAGTTTAAGTTGTCATTCTCTACTGGACCAGAAAGCTGATAAAAGCAGTGTAATAGAAAAGTGTGTTCTCTTACAAGACCAGATTTTTGTGTAGTTGCTCCCCAGAAGTTGTGATGATTGCAAGAGACATGTAAATTGTAACTTCAAAGATGCTGGAAAAAAAAGGGCATGGCAAGTATTGTAACTTGTATTATTTCACAGAGCATAGTCCATACTTTTTAAAAGAGAAAGGAGTAAGTCTTATTTGTATATTGCATAAATTACCATCTTGAATGTCAGAGAACTTAGAATGCTTGTTTGCAAAAAACTGTTTTCTAAATTTTAATTTTAAGAGCTAATTGACTTCTTGCTTATGGTAATTCTGCATAAACAAGAACAAACATCATGTCTGGAAAGAACACTTTTCTATGGAATCTTAGATCACAACCATGGTACTAACAACCACTTCTTAAAACATCAGTTTTTCTTCTGAGGTCAGCAGTCCTGAAAAAAGCACTTCTGTTATTGAATAAGACTGAACAACTACTTGTACATTTTTCTGTTTTAATTTACCATAAAACAATTGCTAACTCTCTGTGCCTAGATTCACTGAAGCCATCCAAAACTTGAAAATATAAAGCATAGTTTTGAAATTCTTTTTTGTGTTTGTACTTTATAGTTTCTCCTCAAAAGATATACTGTCTGAATATGTGATAATAAGTAGAATTATTTATGTATTTTAGGCAGAGCTCCAGATGTTCAGAGCTCAGTGGATGTTTGAGCTTGCCCCAGGTGTGAGTTCTAGTGGGTTGGAACCTCTGCCATGCAGAGCATCATCAAGAGAACCTGGACTAAAGTCTGGTGATGCCAGGGGAAAACAGGAGATAGCCAAAGAGGAAAAGGTACAGAAAAAGATGCATAATTTGGGGGTTTTATTTGTCTGTACTACTGTTCCACTAAGTTATTCCACTATAACTTTTCTAAACGCTAATGCTGAATCAAATCTGGAGAAACAACAGAAGTTATTATCTCGTTATTTCCATACTAATGTCTTCATAATCCTACACTAATTTTTCTAGTCTTTATGTTTGCCTTGGTGTCACCTTCACAATCAGATTTCTGAAAGACTGTAGGTAAGGGGTGAGCAGCAGGGATATAGATAGTTTGTTGACTGGGAATTTTAGCTATGTTTTGTAGCACATGAGTATGTCTTCTCTATTTATGAAATTATTTTGTTATCTGTGTGATAGGTTTAGTAGGTAAGATCAAAAAGTCAAAGTGACACTGTACTTGTATTTATAAGGAATTGAATAAGTGCTCTGTGTAATTTATTGTGCAGGCAAAAGAACTTTTCCTGAAGGCTGTGGAAGAAGAACGAAATGGGGCTCTTTATGAAGGTAATATGGAAGTGTACAATGAACATCCTTATTGTAGAGAAATCTAACACCCTCTGATTTATGGGCAAATCTGCATGGTGCCAGTGAACTTAAACTACAGGCTAAAAGTGATTTGAGAGCTCTGTCATTCAGATAAGCAAATATTATAGAGGGAACCATATCACAGATCAAAGGTTGAGGTAATCCAAAAATGACATCAAGGAAGGAATTTCTAGCTTTCAGGCAAAATAACAGTATCTTGAAATACTGCAGTTGGGTGGAGCACTGGATTGCTTCTTCATATAGAATGCTTCTTTATGTGACTTCTGTAACATGAAATTAGCATAATAATTAATCAAGGCAATATACTGTATTTCCTGTGCTCAGAGTTCTCATCATTCCACTGTTAACAAAACTACTTAATCTGTGGAATGCTTCAATGCTTTGTTGTTTCATTGTGGAGGTTTTTTGGTGCTTTCTTTTTTTTTTGGAGGGGGCTGTTTGGGTTTGGGGGTTTTTGTTTGTTTTTTGATAAACACAGCATGCTAAAATAGCTTTTTCAAGAATTCCTGCAATGAACATTTAAATCTGGTAGTCTTTGAGGTTTGTCATAAATATTTAAGGTGCTTACCTTGCTTACCTGCACACTTGCTATAGTGAAATCAGCACTAGTGAAATTTGAAGTTTTCTTTCTCATATTTAGTTTTCAGAATCTAGGGAGTAAGAAGTCTGTCCTAACTTCAAGTCCTGTAGGTCAGTAGTGGAGGTACCAATTTTCTGTTTCTATCGTGCAAGAAAGAAAGCGAAGCAGAACATATGTGCCATCCTGCTCGTCCACCAGAGGGTTTGGCCACCGTGTTTAAAGTACAGGTGCAAAATAAGCTAAGATACACAAATCTGAGAGAACTCTGGATGCTCCTGAACTCAGCTACTTGCTGAATACAAAATTTCCACTTCACCATGGAAATTTTCCTTCCTTTTCTAGGGATTTCTGGTTGTTTCTTATCTCATATTAGGTGAGAGAAATATGAGTCCCCTGTAGTTAATAAAATTAGTTGTCTCTGCTTCTAATTTATTATGTGTTTTAACAGGGCAAAATTACTTTAGGCTAAGATACAGTGTGTGTTTGATAAAGGATTAAATGCACAGTAAAAAAATATGTCAGAACTAGAAATCTGGTATATATTTTGGAAATCATGTAGTAGATTGTGAAGATTCTGTCTGAGTAAATTAAAAACAAAAGGTGAGGAAAGCAGTCTGTTTAAACATTGTGTATGTAAAATGAAACCTGTGGCTTCATATGCTTCAGTACACTCCTTGTATGTTAGACATAGCAGCAGAGAAATAGTATCTAACAGAGTTCCATTCTCAGTTGAATTTGATTTGAGATTTAGACAAACTAAACTGAACTATTTCTACACATAGATCTGTATGAGACCTTAGAGGCACGGTCCTACAGCAGACACAGATATATTACTGAGCACATGTTGGGACATCTGTTTTCTGACCAGGCTCTTGCTGACCTGGCCCAGGTCACCAGAATCCAAGCCTGCTTCTGAAATCTGCTGATACCTGATGTTTGTGAGACAGTTGTGTGCTGCAGCTTGTTCTTGCTTAAGTACAGTAGAGGCCTTGTCTGGAAGATTAAATGCTAAAGTTGAGACTGATCTCTATTTAGCTGGCTGCTGGTATTTCTCATCCTCAACAGCCAAAGGATCCTGTTTGTCAGTCACTGGCCCTGACATGAACTCAAGGAAATAGGAACATTTACTACCCCTAGACACGAGTTTCTCAGACTGATTAGACAAATTCTGAGCTCCACACTCACAGATGCTTGAGTTTTGGTTTTAAGAGTCCAAGCTGAAGAAGAATTGCTCTCTGATCTTGGTATCACAATGTGGGAATGCAAAAAAACATATACATGCATACATGATTTTACTGCTGCTGTTAAAATAGATTGATTGTGCATACATTTAATTCATTTAAATTAAGAAGGATTCACAGAGCTGACCAAGAAGCAAGACATTCTGCAGCTTAAATAAAAGTTTGTTGCCACAGTGATGTTCCTGAACCTCTTTCTCTACTTGGTGTTTATAGGATCTTTGTAATGCTAAAGGCAGAAGTATTTTCTGTGTGTGTGAGAAAAGTGTGCAAAACCCAAGCTGTCAGGTTTTCCTTCACATTCCATAGTTTTGTGACAAGGCTGGTTTCCTCACCCTCAGTGTGTTGAGTGGCTTGCTTCTGTGCCTTCTTTAGTTTCCAGGGGTTTCCATAGAGAAATTGATACATTTTGCATCTGTTGTTAAATTTCTTAAATTGCAACAATATTTTGTTCATCATTCTTACCTTTGCAGTGTTGTATATGTCTGAATGCCTGTCTGTGCTATACCAGGGACTTAATGTACCTGCATCATTTTTTTCTTTAACTTATGGCTAGTTATGGATATACTGTCTAAAATCTTTACAGCTTGTTGAGATATCTTTGCAAGTGCTGGGCAACAAATGGCATCAGGACTTTGTAATGTTTTAATGTAAAATTTTCTACTCCGCAGTTAATTTTGTGGTAATTAAAGGTAAATCTGTAAAAGCTGAAACACGTCTTAGATAACTCTTTATTCTGAAGAAGTATATGAGGTTTTTAGTTTTGAAAATAGGTACTCAATATTCCTCTCTTCTGTATTGAAGTTAAACCTAACAGTTTAGACTAAATAAGCTTTCCTAGGCAAAGACATTTTCCAGCTTTTTAGTAGTTTTAGCTGAAACCATCTCTCTGAAAACAGTCTTCTCTTTGATAAGCTAATATGGGCATCAGATATATTTGAACATCAAACCTTTGTTTTCAGCCATCAAGTTTTATCGTCTAGCCATGCAGCTTGTACCTGATATAGAGTTTAAGATCACCTATACACGGTCCCCAGATGGTGATGGAGTTGGAATGAGGTGGTAAGTATGAAATTTTACTGAAAAAGTGCATAGGAGTACTGAAACACAACATTTTGTTTCTGAAGGATATCAATACTCTGCTGTAATATGCAGTTCTAGGTCTCTTAGTATCTGGAAAACTTACCTACTCTCAGTTGAGTAGACTATATTTTTTGAACACAGTAACAGGCTTGTTTGGAGCTAGCTAATTTCAGGGGGAAGGATTATGAATAGTTATGCTGTTACTTAATTTAAAAAAAAAGCGTCAGTCACTATTTTGATTTTTGATTTTCAGATTTAGGATCATCTACAAAGTTGTAGATTGCAAAAAGATTAATTAGTTAAAGCTTCATATTATGAAATAAGCATCTTAATTAAGCAAAGGAATAATCTGTTCTTGTTCTAACACAGCCATATAAGAGCATTTTCAGTAGAGCAATACATTTAAAAGCTCAAAGATTGCAATCATCATTGCACACATTTGAATACCCTTATCCTCAGTACTGTGGCTGTGTAGTGACTTATGGCTGGCGTAACTTGAGCCCAAGACTTGTGTTTAAGGAGGGCCAAAACTCGTTCCAGTCCCCGCAGCCTAACACAGACAAGCTTATGGAACAGCTTCCCAATTACTTGCTTACTCATAGCGGCCATTGGTGCTGCTGATAGCTGCATCAAGAAAGCAAAGGTTTTAACATGGAGAATGAAAAAGGAAAGCACAACTATGTCCCTGTGGTATTACTAGGTCAGTCAGTCTTGTTGCCCCAGGACAGCACAGCTCCAATGCAGCAGTTGACTTAATATAAAAGAGTGCAGGATGAGCTAAGTGCTTTATTTACATCCATTAGTTTTGTTTCTGAGCGTGTTGCTGGCATGAAATCTTTGCTGTGCATTTGTGCACTAGGAAAACTACTGGATCACACGCTGTAGTCATGTAAAAATCTTGGTTTTTATAGGATTATTTTCTTTAGCATCATTTTCTTTACTCCATTAAGACTCTCTGACATGAAGTGAGGTGTCCTTCTGGAGGGTGGGAAGGCTCTGCAGAGTCTGGACATGCTGGATCAATGAGCCAAGGCCAATTGTGTGAGTTTCAACAAGACCAAGTGCTGGGTCCTGTGCTTGGGTTACAACAACCCCGTACAGAGCTACAAGCTGGGGACAGAGTGACTGGAAAGCTGCCTGTTGGCAAAGGATCCTTGGATCCTGATTGATCACAGCTGAACATCAGTGGGTGCCCAGTTGGCCAAGAAGGCCAATGGCATCCTGGCCTGTATCAGCACTTGTGTGGCCAGCAGGACCAGGACAGTGATTGTCCCCCTGTACTCAGTACTGGTCACACCTGGAGTGCTGTGTCCAGTTCTGGGCCCCTCACTATGAGGAAGACATTGAGGGGCTGGGGTGAGTCCAGGGAAGGGCAGTGGAGCTGGTGAAGGGTCTGTAGCACAGATGTTACAAGGAGCAGCTGAGGGAGCTGAGGTTGTTAAGCCTGGAGGAAAGGAGGCTCAGGGGAGATCTTACTGTTCTCTACAACCACCTGAAAGGAGGTTGTGTTGAGGTAGGGATTGTCTTTTCTCCCAAATAACAAGTGGCAAGACAAGAAGAAATGGCCTCAGGGTGTGCTTTTGAATGAATATTAGGAAAAATGTCTTCACAGAAGGGGTTGTCAAGCACTTGAACAGGCTGCCCAGAGAAGAGGTTGAGTCATTGTGCCTGGAGATATCTGAAAGATGGGTACATGTGGCAGTTAGGGACATGGTTTAGTGTTGAGTTAATGGTTGGGCTTGATGATCTTATAGGTCTTTTCCAACGTAAATGATTCTGCAATTCTGTAGATTTTTGTTTAGTTTTTTAAATGTTACTGTACTGCTCCCAGCACTTTATGGCAGTGAGGGGAAAACAACCAGTACTCTCAGTTGTTTGAATGCAGTATTTGTATAGATGTATTTTTTGGAGAGATTTTAGTTGTGGTGTTTGTGCTTTCTGAATTACTGTTGTAGATGTTTCATACAGTCTTGGTGAGAAAAAACAAATTACACAATTAGATTTGAAAAAAACACTTTCCAGTGTAGGTACTGGGATTGACCATCATACTCATCAAAATAAATGAAGGTATGTTCAGTGCAACATCTTACAGTAGTCTTAGTTATGACAAGCCCAAACATAATTGTCCTCTCTGTGATACTTTAAAACCCAGTGGTAGGTCTACTAGTTGCTTGCTTGTATTCTCAGCCTATTCTATTACCTTGTTTAGAGTAGAATTGAATAGTACTAAAAAGTGACCAGAAGATTTCTTAATTACCTTATATACCAAGTCAGGGGAAAGAGGAAAGAAAGTGTTTTGTGATGTGCTTAAGGAGTTTGTGTAGTTTCTGGTTATTTGGGGCAGGCAGGCAGGAAACTGCTAAAAGATCATACTATGACATACAACTTAAATTTAGATTTATTTTTTTAATGTGGTAATGTTCTTTTATCACTCAGTAATCCTTCAAATTTACTGATGAGTAGCAAACACATTGTTTCTGTTCTGCTGTCTTGTTCTGGCTCCTGAAATTTATTATTTCTGCCTGTTTGCAGAATAGGTACAAAAGTAGTTTTTCTTCATCACTGTTGAATAAATCCACCAAGGATCACTCTTCAGTGAATAACACAAGAGTGAAAAATAATCCTTAATTGTTTCCAATATCTTATGAGAAGGATTACAAAATAGAACTTTTCATTAACGACACTATTTCCTGCATATGCCATACCCTAGACAAAGTAAAAGATGAGATTTGTTTTTTCATGGGGTCAAGAAATTCTTCAGTGACTTCAATAAAAATCTCAAATACAAAAAAAAACTGGGATGGGAATTAAAGGAAACCCCAGTTGTTACTTTCAGAGGCATTTCAGCAATGTCTTAATGAACTTGATCATATTTCAGTAGTTGTTTTATTGTATGATAAAATGAGGTTGCTTTAAAAATGTACAGGAAGCGCCAAGATGAGGCCATCTGTTAGTATGTTTTGTCCAATATTACGGTGTTGGCATTGCCCCTTTTCTAGTGTTGAGGACAGCAAAGAGGATGACAAAATGGCAGATCTCCTGACAGATTTCCAGCAGCAGTTAACTCTTCAGGAATCTTCAGTCAAACTTTGTCAGCCTGAAGTTTATGTCAGCCAGACCCACATCTCAGGTATGAGTTAAGATACGCTGTAAGAGTTGAGAGGCAGGATTTATTAAGATGTTTCACTTTATTAAAACATTTGTCTCCTTCATTCAAAAGCCACCTTTGAAGAAGTGCATACATTATGTCTTGATTTGCTTCTGTAGTTAAGATACAAAGGAGAAAAAATTTTCAACTAGGTAAACAAGTCTTGTTCTCATACAAGATCTTGTCTTTAGCACACAAGTTTTTTCCAGGTAGTATTTCTGAGCAGAATTTCAGATTAGAGGCATACTTAAAAGAAGCAAGTTGGAGGAATGGACTTGCTGAATTAAGTGTATTCCAGTTTTCCTTCCAGTTCTTTTGGTTTGGTTTGCAAATACATACTACAATTTTCAAGTGTGAGTAAGAGAATATTTTTCTGTAAAGAGTATGCATCTTCATATTTCTTGATATTATCTGATTCTGTGTGAGATTTTTGCAACAAGTGTATTTTCAGGCTCAGAGAGACTATATAACAAAGCTAGAAAGTCTTTCGAAGGTTAATGACTTTCAGTGTTTCAGTTCTAGGACAGTTATCCTGAGACTTCTGTATGAGATCTAAATTGTAGAGTGTGTATATGAGCTATGATCTCTCTTAAAAACAGATGCCTTTGTTCTGCATCCTAAATTATCAGTTGCACTTTGAAATCTTGGCCTGATCTTCTTTGTTCTGGTCAAGGAAATAAAATAAAGTAAATGAAGCAAATCAAAACATAAAGAAAACAGGGTTTTAAAAATTATTTTATTGTAATAACTAGTGCACTGTACACTTGGGAAAATGTGTTTTCTTTTTTTGCCAGTAAAGACAAGATGTTGCAGACATTACTCTAAAATGGTCTTGGGAGATGTGTTGTTTGAGCAGCAATGTTGGTCTCTTTCTAGATTGATATTCTGCTCTCCAGCTAGTCCTGTGTTATAATACCTTTTTTATGGCAGAATGAAAACTATAAAATCACAACGTCGGCTTCAGAAGTTAGTAGGCTGAAAAGATGTGATGGACATCACATCTAATCTATAGTGACCTTTTAAGTTAATTTTTTTGTTCTCTGGCATTGGGCTGCAATGTGAAAACTAGGATTTTTTTAATGGAAAGTCAAAAGCCAAACCTGGAATTATAAATCACCTGTTGATTTACAGGTTGCATCTAACAAGGATTTCTTTTCTCTTTTTAGCATTGCCCATGGAAGTACTAATGTACATTTTCCGATGGGTGGTTTCAAGTGACTTGGATCTAAGATCATTGGAGCAATTATCTCTTGTTTGTCGAGGATTTTACATTTGTGCCAGGTATTGTAGATAATTTATTTAGAGTGAAGCTGCTCTTTGCACTAAGTATGTCATGCTTTTCCTTCCCATGGACATTTTCATGTTAAGCTCCTCACAGTGCTAATCAGTTTTTGAATACACTGCTAAATGGTTTGTGAGATAGATGACTTTAATGTAATAAAAATCTAGCAGAAAGTATTACTTGCTCTACCTTGTTAGCAAATTAGTGTTTGAGGTCTCCAAAATAGGGTCTGTTACATTGTCATCCTCATACAGCCACACAGAGAAGTGCCAGGGTGCTGCAGTTTTGTGGTTCTGTGCTTGGATGAAAATGATACTCTGTTCTTAAATTTCAGTGGGAAGAGGAAAAGGCTTTCAAACACTCCAGAATTAGTAAATTAGTCAAGGGTTTTAAATTATGAGCTGTTTTTGTTCAAGAAAGTTTCTTTTAGTTGCATCCAAACTAAGTAAGAGAATGTTACTTTGATACATAAAAGTCAAACAGTGTTTGTAGGGAAATTATGGGCTTTGCTTTTTTCTCGTTTTCACTAGAGATCCTGAAATCTGGCATCAAGTCTGTTTGAAAATATGGGGCAGGAGCTGCAATAAACTTGTTCCATATGCGTCTTGGAGGGACATGTTTTTGGAAAGGCCTCGTGTTCGATTTGATGGTAAGCTGTACTTTTGGAAATAGTTGTAACTCTCTGTGACAGAAACAATCAGGTGGGTTTGATGTTTATGATGTTGTTGTTAGACCTAATCTGAACGTGTTGGTGAATTTGAATTTGTAGAGTATCTGCAAAGGGAAGGGAAAGGTGCACAGGATGAAAATAAAAACTTCCATGTATTTAAGTAACAAAACCATACTCAAAAGTTTTAGATTATTGGCTTTTTCATCATAAATATTTTATGTTCTTAGCTTTTGTTCATATATCTTCCTTTTTTGTAGGTGTGTATGTCAGCAAGACAAAATACATACGTCAAGGAGAACAGTCTCTTGATGGTTTCTATAGAGCATGGCACCAAGTGGAATATTACAGGTAGAGCTGTAGTTACAATGAGTGAGTGAAATGCTTCTCTCTTAAGTTCTTTAAATCCATCCCCGGCTATCATAGACAATAATCATTCTGTAAACCGGAATGGGACTGCTACAGTGTGTAAAGCAATGTGTATTTTTTGAGAATAGGTTATGATGATTGGAAATGAGCTTAGAAACATGTTTCATCCTCACTTAAACCATGTCACGTGGTGAAAGCTTGAACGCTTATAACGATTAATACGTACCTACAGATTTCTTTCCCTAAAGGACTTTTGCTTTACATTCCTGATACAACACATGACACAATTCAGCCAAGAGAATACATGTGATTATACAAGATTAGTTGTTTGGCGTATGTGTAACCAGTTGTAACGAGAGGCTGGGCTTTCTAAGCTTGCTGTAAATGCTTTGCCATTTGTTTTTGCTGTTGTTCATCTTGCTGTTCCTAGCATTTATTGTTTCATTCTGCTGTCCCTTCTGAGGCTGAAAGCTGTTTGTAGAAACCATAGATGGCTATTGCTGTAGTCTCAAACATTAGCACAGTACTTGAGTACTGTAAAAATCAATCAGATTCCAGAACCTGGAAAAGTCTGTATGACGTTGCTAATTCTGTACTGATACTGTACTTGAGATTTTGTTGCACTGGTCTCAGTGGATAGGAATTGAGAGACTTGAGGTGAGTTTTGATCCCAGGGTAGCCACCTTGCTTTGATAGAGATGACAAAACTTCGTAATTTCTCGTAACTTCCTCTTTCAATATTTATAACTCTCTTTTGATTTCTGATCTCTTTTTTTCTGTTATGTGTGAAGAAATGTGTTTTCAAATGCCAAGTAAGTTCTGAATCCTTCTGGGTAACATCCTGTGATTTTAAAAGCAAGCAAACAGGAAATAAAAACCAGGAAAAGTATACATTTTCTAGGTTTGCATTGTGTGATTATATTTTTGCAGGTATTTGAGATTCTTTCCAGATGGTCAAGTTATGATGCTAACAACTCCTGAAGATCCTCAATCTATAGTTCCTCGCTTACGGACTAAAAACACAAGGTTATTGAAATAAAGTATTTGGCTCTAGAGTTTTCATTTTGCTTTTACCTAGCAGTTTCTGTTTACTTTTGTCTCAGATTCTATATCCTGGCTTAGCAAACCAGTGTTACATATATTGTGTTATAGATACTTATAATTCTCTGCTAAGAACTACAAAAGATTTTGATCTTTATGCTAAGATATTTTTCATTTTAAGGTCCTGATATTGTACTTAGATTTTCTTTGTGGGTTATGTGATTTGAAATTTTTAAGGCAAGCAGATGGAACAATCCTTTTAAAGATACGACTTTTGTTACTGACTGCCTTCTCACACTTCCTTAACTGAAGGAAAGTAAAGATTTCAGTGGGAGATGTCAAAATTACTACTTTTTGATGTTTGCACATAAAAATATAGCAATAATTTGCAACTTCAAAACAGGTTTGACCTGTTCACCAGAAATCTGTAAGTATTTAGCATTAGGCTAGGTAGAACCAACTAACTTACCTTTACTGTCTTGTTTGGGAAAATTAGAAGCAACTTTCCAAAATGTTTTCACCTATTAATATCATCAATGAGCCTTTACTGAATGGAAATAGGAAATAGTTTATATCACTATGCTGTGTAGTCAGTCTTTGTTTCATTGCTGATATTTTAAGAACATCATGCTTTTGAGACACAGCATTTTTATGTTCTTGACATAATCCTCCTTTTTTAATCTTCCAGAACGGATGCAATCTTGCTTGGCCATTATCGCCTTTCCCAGGAAACAGACAATCAAACCAAAGTATTTGCTGTAATAATGAAGAAAAAGGAAGAGGTAGGTAGAAAAATAGACTAGAGGAGAAATAGATTAACAAGATTTTACTCAGACTGAGTGTTTTAAGGGACTCAAAGATTTGCATTACACCAAAGGATTAAAAAATTAATTTAATTTACTGTTAGTTAATTAATTTAACTGTTAAAAAATAAAATATAAATAAATAAACATGGTGATGTCTCTTACATTTGTCCCCAAATCTATAATAATTTATTAAGGCAAATAAATATCTGGTTCAAATTTAAACAACTGTTCTCCCCCTTAGGCTTAATTTCCATGTATGGTGCTATTAGGGGTCAACATTGTTAACAGGAAAGAAGGATGAATAGGTCATTTTCTGAGATCAGATTGACTGTGTACAGTTATGTTCCAAAATACTAGTAAAACTAGATAAGCAGTATTTGTTAATTGAACTCTGAATGATTTGATCAACTTACTTACAAATTCTTCTGATTACCAAAGTTTTAGTCAAGAGGAACTTGTGAAGAGTAAGAAGTGTTACAGTGAGTATGCACAGTTGGGTGGTGTCCTCCACGCTTCTTTTACATTCTGTGAAAACTTATTCCATCATTAACATACACATTTATGTATTCTGAAGGAACAGTAATACTTGTTTTTTAGTATGAGAGTTTTACCAGTCTGGTCTCACAGTTACTTAGGATAAATAGTTGCACAATGTGTTCTTTGTAGGTCATGAAACTTCTTATTTCTCTGTACAGAAACCAGTTGATTACCACAAATACAGGTATTTCCGCCGAGTTCCTGCTCAAGAAACAGATCACAGTTTCCATGTAGGACTCCAGTTGTGCTCCAGTGGGCGCCAGAGGTTCAACAAACTTGTGTGGATACATCATTCTTGTCACATCACTTGCAGGTGAGTAAATGGAGAATGAGAGCAAAGAAGGATCCTAAGCTTTAGAATTAAAGGTGATGTTAATTTGTCCAATATTAAGTACCTGAAACTTAGGTGGCTTTAACAAAATGTCATGGAAACAGTAACTGGTCCTGATTTGAAATGCCATAATGAACTTTTATGTAAAGAAATCCCAAGATTTTGGTAACCTGTTTTGAAGATAACAGGAAGTTTTCTAAGTAGTATAACTATAGTATTTTAACTTTTTAAAGGATTTGTGCGGAACTGTAACAGTGTTGAATGACTTCATGTGGTGCTAGTAAGGGGGTGTGGAAAGTGTGTATTCATTAAGATATATATCTTTTCCACCATGGATGTGCAGACTAAAGATGTCTGTACTTGTCGTGTGAGAACCCTAATGTTACTAACTATGTAATTCAGCAGTGCAGAATATGGGCATGTGACCAACTGTTCTGATCACTAACCAGGCAGGAGCCATGGCCACTGTTCTTGCACCTGGCACTCCAAATTACTGGCAAGTTGGCTTTCCAGATGTTTGATGTTGGCAGTTAGGGTGAATTTAGGCCTTGTCTTCCAGTGTTCTTAATACTCAGTGTTTTTATAGGAGCATAGCTCAACAACTGAGCTGTGAGAATATAAAATACAGGAAATAAACTACTGGAGGTTTGGAGTATCGGTAACTTCCATAAACAGAAAAATTGCTTCTGTAAAAGCTAATGTCATACCTAACTTATGCACATATCACAGACATTCTTTTCAGCATGAAGTTTCTGTACTGCTCAGGTCTTGGAGCTCATTATAAGAGTGGAAAGGGAAAGTGGTTTCTTAGATCTGAAAGTAGAAGTGAATTCTGTATAGTGTGATTCAGCCAATACTCAAATGCTTTCAGAACAAAGCATTACAAAAGACACTTCATTCCAACTGTAGTTTGATGCACACACTGTACTATGGAACATGATTGCATTATTGAGGGGTTCAAACAGCAGCTTCTGTCTAATTTAACTTTTACAATTCTCTTCACAGATCAACTGGTGAGACAGCTGTTACTACTTTCGACATTGACAAAATGTACACCCCTTTGTTCTTTGCACGAGTGAAGAGTTTTACTGCATATTCAGAAAAGCCACTCTAAGAAACACCTTCTCCTCTCACAACTTTTGCATGAGTAAAAGGTTGTAGCTAATAAGCACTTAAGTTATAAATGTGTATATATTTGGAGCATTTTAAAATTCTGGGAAATTTTTTGAAGGCAGTATGTTCTATTTGATTGTGAATGGCTGGGATTCTGTTTTCAGATCAAGCTTATGAGTGTTAAACACCTTTTATTTGTGATAAGAATTTGATAACCAAGTTTTGTTTTGTTGTGTTGGGTTTTTTTAAAAAATATTTTTAAATCAGTTTGCTTAAAATGTGAATCTTTATCTGCCTAGACACCGATTCGTTTAAAAGGAATCAATAGGAAAATCTCATTGTCCATGGGACAGTGTGTATGGTCTCTGGTGAAGACTTGAAATGTGAAAAGGGAGAAAATTGTCATCTGTTAAACTGTGTGACTTAAAAGAACTTCAAATAAATGTTTTCTTTAAATTAAACTTATTTTGTTTGCCTTTAAGATCTGGCATTTTGTTGACATCAACCTTAAGGAAAGACAGTCAAGGGGAAGCAAGCACAAAGTGTAAAATTTAACTGCAGAGGTACATCCCCACCAATGCAGTGGTGTCAGTTGGTCATCAATGTAATTTGATCTTGGTAGAAGTTCAGTGGAGCCTGCCTTCACCATGGGATGTGCGTGGAGGGGAGAGGGATACAGGCAGTGAGTTGTTGCCTTGTACTGTAGGATGAGTTTGCAGGTACGTGGCCCTGCCTGGGGAGTGTCACAGTGCAGGGGTGAAATGCTGGTGCGTACTGCTTGTGCACTGGCCTGGTGTGAATGCACAGGTAAGCAGGGCTCACTTGGACATGATTGTAATGTGCTACAACCCTCCATCTAACCTTGTCACACGTGCTGTAAACCCTTTGAGCATTTGTTTTACTAAGATAAATTTTGAGGCTGCTGTAGATGTTCAGGTGCTGTGTACTGCTAATCATGAAGTGTTCCTTGAGGTCTGGTGCAGGTACTGTACGCTGCTTCTCCTGCATTTATCGCTTGGGGGTGTAGTGCAGACATTGTAATTCTGCTTATTATGTGTGTATCTTGGATCCTGGAAGAACTGAAGCTCTTTAGTGTAGTTTTTTTAAAATAATTTTGCATAATTTACCTTTGACCGTCTTGTTTCAAAATACTGACCTGGACTTGAGGACTAAAATGTGAAAGCTGTTGAAAGAACTATACTTGTTCTATAATTTATAAACTGTATCTTCGCAAGGAGCTACATGATTAAAAAATATATCAATAAATCATGATTTTAAACATGCTATCCCTTGCAATTTCTTATTTTCCCAAGAAGTGCTTATTTTCATGCAGTTAATGGTGATTAGTTATGAGCTACCATGCATGAACTACATGCCAGGCAAGATTGACAGGTAGAATTAACCTCTTAATGACTTGTTATTACACTACTTACAGGTTATCTGAGAAACATAGAGACGTTTTCAGGTACATGAGTTCTCAATAAGGATGTGTGTATATGAAAGTTCATGATGTTTCTAGCTACAGTAATTAGGCTCTGCCTAGAAGACTTCGGTCTGCATCCTTAGACTGCAGTTTCACTATCATTTCATACAACAGAATGTTTAATAAGGAGTCTCTTGTGTTCTCATTGTTCAAAGGAAAAGCAACTGCTTAGAATGTGAGCTTCATGTTTGAAATACTGCAAAGTTTGTAAGCAGGAAAGTCTTAATTACCAACACTTGTTGATGGTGAAAGGTAAAGGTCTGATTCTGCCTGCTGGGAAGTATGGAAGTTGTGCCACAAGAGTCAGATGATGATACTGATTATTAGTTTAGGTACAGTTTTGTCCAGTAAGCAAGCTGGATGTAATAGAGGAGTCTTTTAACTCAGAGCTCTTTTCATACTAAGACTTAGTTGCTTCTTCTGACCTTATATTTTTCCTTGCTTTAGCCATGTATTAGTCTGGTGTAAGGAAAAGCTAGCTCGTTACAAATTGAGATGCTGATTCAACAGAAGTCTCAAGCAACGGTTATTTTGAGATCGTACGAAATACTCCTTCACTGAGAAAATTATGTGACCTTTCTATATATGAGACTGAGCTGTGCTGAGTATGTTTGCATTAAGCGATTCAAGAGTCAAGCTAGTTTTGTGTTTTGAAATGGTTAATGAGCAGATACAGTTACTGTTTGTTCATGTGCAGCTATTGAAATAGCACCTGTTTCAGCAAAGAATTGGTGACTAGTTGCTTTTCCTTCATTCTGTGTAGTGTTTTTCAGTAGTCCAAGGCTCTAATTAATAGAGGCTCTATGTTTTTATAATTTAGTTTTATTGTCCTTGTAATTATCATATAATGACATTAGTTGGTATAACTAGTTTACCGCTGTGAAATCGTCCTCTACTAATTGTATTAGTAACTTGACTAAAAGAATAAGGTGTGCACTTACACAGTCCTTTTTCCCAAGAGTTTACTGAAGGAGTTGAGACAAGTTCACTTATAAAAATGGAAGGAGGTCTACAAAAGGTGACAGAAACATCATTCTTGGAGCTGGAGATCTCTTGTATGCATTGAATTAAAGACAGCAGAGTGCAGTTTTGTGTAGAGAAGATGCTCAAGTGATCAGATGTTACGCTGATTTGTCTCAGTCTGATTGGAGATTGGCATCAGTTAAACCTTTTGTGCAAAGAGCTTGTGTAATTCAGCACCCTGAGCAAGGGACTAGCAAACAGATATTGTCCAGCTGCTGGTTCAGCTCCCAAGTCACTCCATAGCCCTGAGCCAAGCTGGTCAGGATTTTAAAAACGTGGTGTTTACATGAGGTTCTTTATTTAATGAGAGAGAACAATAGAGTCTGTTTTGTTTGGGTTTTTTTAATGCAGAAATATTCCCTTGGAATGTGTGCCCGTGTATTTGAAAACTTTTGTTGGCTTTGAACTGGCTGGAGCACTGAGGTGCATCACCATTTTTTCTACGGTCCAATATGAGAAAAGCATAAAAGCCGCTGTACATTTGTGAAAGTTTGGATTTCAGAAATTTTTACCTATGCTACTTAGTATTACTAACACCTGTAGAGAAATCAAAGATTTCCATTTGATTGCTGCTCAGTCTAGATTCAAGCTTTGTCCTTCATGCTAAGACTAGTAGCTTGCTTATTAAAATGACTTGCATAATCATTTGCTTAAAAGGAACAGTTAATACTTTGCTTTGCCTCTGGCCTGTCCAGAGTCTAGCTCCTGAGTCCTTAAAATAACTTAGAGGCAGAAGTCCTATATAGTATTGATTGAAACAAAGGATTGGGAAGAGAAACAAGACTCTGTTACTGAATGGAACTTCTGAGGATATATAAAAGTGGCATTCTCTCTTAGCTAAAACTGCTTTCAGCTCTGGTAGCGTAGCCCATTTGAAAAGTGCACCATGCTGATGTGAACCTATAATACAAGGCAGTCAAAGACACGTGTTAACTTCACAGTATAGAGCGACTCCATGGAACACGTTCAGAGCATGAATAGAAAAAAAAATCGTGAAGCATGACTGCTTCTGAAGACAACATTCCTGCACCTTTTGGGATTGGCATCCTTCCTTGGCAACTGCAAGTTTATTGACATCTTTTGAAGATACTTGTAGGATATTTATTAATTTAGCCTCAGAATGTTCTATGAGAAACAGCTGGATATGATGCAGAGGTAAGGAAACTAAGACTATTAAATCCTGCCAAATTAAATACTTCTTTAATGTGAAAGGCCAAGATGAGTAGACATTTTTTCCACAAACTTTATTTCTGAAGGAATTAATTTCCCGTTACATACAAGCACCATGTTTCCTATGTTTCCATACTAAATTTACACACTAAGTTAATTTCTTTTAATTCTACTTCCATGGGGGTGAAAGATTGCTGAAGTTGGTAGAGCAGAAAGTGCTGCCTGGTTTAGTTGCAAACTTTTTTTTTTTTTGTGAAGGAATTCGCCTGTTTTTTTTGGTTTTTTTTAGTTTTGCTTTGTTTTGGTTTTAGTTTTTTTTATTTTATTGCCGAGTAAGTGCTGCCCGTGCAGGTTGTTGTAGCTTAGTTATAAACAAGAGCTTTGGGATGCAGCTTCCTGTGTTTTCTGGGGCACTGCACACTTGCTGTTGTGCCATAAGGTAGCTTGTTACAGTGTGAAGCTTTCCTTTGTACTTCATAAACTTAAGTATATTTGTTTTCCCCTACAACTTATTTAAAGTTTGAGAACATTCCAGGAAAAATAGAGGAAATGAACCAAGCAATCGTTACACATTACATTTAGCCTGGCAAGCATTCATCTCCTGAGGATTCTGCACTAGGAAGACATTCAGAATAACCCAACTGAATGGGAATAAACAGAAAGGCCAGTTCTTAGAAGGGATTTTAATTGTCTGAATCACAGAATCATGGCTTCCAAATGGGATCTGAGGCAGCCAATATGAAAAGTTACATGATGAAGGATGATGCACTGAAAAAAAGTGCTGCTTGGAGAGTGTTCATTCCCAAAGCAGGAGACATCATTTCAGTCCCTGCCCTGCTCTGAACATTTCTGTTCAGTTGAAGTTTGCTGGGGCAAGGTTGGTGGCCCTAGCCAGGGCCAAGCAGACATGCTTTTGGGGGCTTTGGACATCCTGCCCTGCAATATGTGCAAGTAATCAATTTGTTATAGAACAGCTTTAATAAGGAATTACAAGTATCTCCCCAGGACCCCTGTAAAACTGGATGTGAATGGGGTGCCTCAGTGAGAGCAGAGAGGTGAACTCATGAGCTGAAGATATGTATCTCCACCAAAGATTGATGTTGCATCACCTGCTGTCTTTGGGGAGCAGAAAGGAGCAATCCTTTCTCCTATTTTTAAGAGGATACTGTAGGGGTTTCTTAAGTGCAGGGAGAGTTCAGGCAGCTCCTTTCTATCTACACTGATAAGAAATTGGGTTTAGGTCTAGTACTTCACACTTCAGAATTTATTAACCTGGGATGGCCAGTTAAGATACTTTATAGGGGCATTAAGTTTATTAGCTCTCAGTTGTGTATGTCTAGGAAAAAAACCTACAAAATATTTTTCTCCTTTTTCCCTAGAACTCATTTTCTGTTGCCTCCTGATTCAAACTGTTCACACAAAGAGCTGACTTTTGCTTTCAAGACAACTTGAGGAGCAGGCATCTCAGCGTTGGGGAGTAGGATTCAGTGGCTTAGTCTTACAGGTATCTTCATAAAAAGGAAAATTGACAAAAGTGTATGAAAGTAATACTCAGTTACAACCAGTTTTTATTAAGAATATATATATCAGGAGCTTTAGGGCTTTTTTACTAGCTGATTTATCCCAATAGGTGTGGCCTTCCCACACCTCACTGATTTTTTTGGGGAGTGAAGGGGATACCCAAGGAAAAAATTGTTCCTATTATACAACCTTCAAGACCTTTGAGGTTCAGGGTACTTACCACAACTTTTGTACTTAGAATCAGTGCAAAGGTCTTCAATTTGTTTTGGATGATTTGACATCTGTCTTAAATGACAAACATGAATATAGTGGGTTGGATCTGTTCTCCCTGTAAATTTAATCACAAAAATATTGAGAAAGAAAATACTGAGTACCCTTACACTTGCCTTGAGTACACATATCAGTAATTGACAATGTCTATACAGAGGGTCATCTGGCAAGTAAAGTCAGAAAAATAAACATACAGATATAAAGTCAGCCACATTTTCCAATGGTAAGAGTGGGGGAAGATTGTGGGGGGCTAACACAATTGCCAGCAATTTTGTTTGAAACCCGCTCCCTCTTTAAAAATTGTGCCTTTCTAAACATTTCACATAAAAACCCACCAAAGTCTGTAGAACCTGAAAAACTACCACAAAAAGCAATCTGATGATAAGATGAATATTTGTCTGGGTGTGTGCAACACAGTGGATCAAGTTTTTCTTCTTTCTTCTTGAAGGGCTCAAATTAGAGTCTTTATGAGTCCATAATCATACAGTGTATTGTCAGCATGTCATTACTGATGTTCACAGGAATTTAAAAAATAACAATAGGATGCACTGCTATCAACTGGTGATCACTGAGCTTCAGCACAGCAGCATTCCTGATCATCTTGTCCTAAAATTGCAGTTCAGCTTCTCATCACGCCTTGAAGATGGTTTGCTATAGAAAAATTGTAACCTAAACCAAAGTTAAACTTATGGCACCTGAACAGAGAAAAGGTTACCCCAGGTTTACCGTAAGCCTAAATTAAGGTTTTCCAGAAGACCTAACAGAACAAGCCACTCTGCCCCAGCCTGTAGCTCTGCATGGGGTTGTTGTGACCCCAGTGCAGGACCAGCACTTGGCCTTCTTGACCCTCAGACAATTGCCTTGGGCCATCAGTTCAGCTTGTCCAGATGCCTCTGTAGGGCCTTTTATACAATTCTCTAACAAAACGAATGTTAAGCAGTCATCTTGTCAAGCCTGACAGATTCCACCAAAAGCTTTTGAACTTGCTGGCCAATTTTGAAATAAATTTGACAGATGGACCAAAGATTCAGTTGCACCAAGTTCTGATGATGAAAGTAGGCAATAGGGGAAAAGAGACACAGTTCTGGTATCTCCATGGGAAGAAAGCCTGCTATGCAACATTTATTTTCAGGCTTTATTTATATCATCACAAATGATCTTTATTGTACTTTAATACTGTTCCATTACTAGAACCCAGAGAACTCACAAGGGAGAGCTTTGCAGAGGAAGCCAAGCCCAACTTCACAATTTCTGCCATGTAAGACCAAGATTTTAATCAAGTAGGTAAAAAATTTTGAATGAGCTTTTTAAAGTGAAATTAAACTTCAAGAATAAGTGTGGAAAACCATAAATCCACTTTGTGCAATGACAGAAGGGAGGAAGGAGGCTGGCTGGAGTTCAGGACATCAGGTTTCCAGTATGAAGGAGTGGTCAGGCTTGGAGAGGGGTAGCCATATATTGTTTGAGGGGGTGTGAGTGGCCAAGAAAAACCCACTGACAAGATTAAAAAGATTTGCTTAGAAAAACTTTAAGCTTCTTGCTGACTAATGAGATTTTCTTCTCTTACAAGAATAGGGCTTTCAAGAGAACAACTTTTTAAAAATACTGAAGCACTCCCTTGGGTGGTCACCTAGAAAGGACCTTCTGAGAAAGCATTAGTTTTACAGGAAAGAGCAAACCAGACCTTTATCATGGGGTCAGGCGAGATCTGCTGTGTGGAGAGTCTGCAATCTCCCCAAGCTGCTGAGGTCACCCCAGCCCGACTGCTGTGTGCCATGGAGCAGCACTCTCCTCCTGCTGCAGGGCTGGGAGCCCGCTCTGGGACTCACTGCCATGCTGCAGCAAGGACACAGACATGCTTGTGACTGGTCTCCCTGTGCAAATCATGGGTATGGAGATCAGTTTCATCTGGCTGAAGGCAAACCTTTCTTCCTTACATTTGTCAGTACTGTGCTGTGCATAAAGGTATTAACAGTGAATATTAACAGCGAATTTAACAAGTGAGGCAAACTCCTCTGGTCCCCAAGGAAGGGAGGGAGCAGGGTTAAGCTGCAAATAATTCAGTATCTTTGAAGGAATATTTTCTGGAAGTTCACAAGAGAAGGCTGGTGCATGACAAGAGTTTTAGTGTTATTGCAATGAAGTACTCAGTGAGTGCCTTGTCTGAGTACTTCAGTTAAGTTAGAGCAAGCAAGTAACACCTGTTAAATTAGCTACACAACTAATTATTGGGCTATACCAGAACATACCTTGCTTGAACTGGAGAGAAAAAATCTCCCTCTGACTATTCCCGGAGGGGCATTGTGTGTTGAGCAAGAGGAAGAAAGGAGAGCAGGCTACCAGCAGCCGAGTAACCTGCTGGGTGATGCTCCTCAGGTGAGCTTTGTGTTTCACTGCTTTGATCTGTCACTCTCTGTAATGTGATGGTGGTCTGTGCAGGTAATCCTGCACTCTGCCATGGATCCCCCATCAGCAGGGAGCTGCCATACTTGCTCTGCTGGCTGAGGCTTTCCACTGGCCCTCTACCTTGGAGCACCAAGCAGTAACCTATCTGTGCAAAGAGGAACAGGTTTTGGTTTTCATTTCTCCAGGGGTGGCTCTTGGTAATTGGGGCTTCTGGAAAGTTCTGTCCTTCTTGGTGGGGTGATTAAATGCATTAAAGTGCAAGAAGGTCAGGGCAGGATTACAGTCTGACCTAAACTTTTCTCCTGTGCATACAGAGACAAATATGTATCATTGACTTCAGTGGAGTAAACTGGCAAGACACCCTCCCTTTACTTTTTATTTTAACTCACTTTGGCCAGGGTCTGTTTGTTCATCCTGTATTCACCCATCTCCAGACCACACATTCATTCTTTTTTCTCCTGCTCTCCCCCTGCCCCTGGACTTTTCCTCTGTGTGCAGAAGTCTTAAGTCACACCATGTGTATCCCCTTGTCCTACTGTCTCCAGCCTCTCAGGCAGGGAATCCCACTTCTCTCTGTGGGGAATCAGGGAAGTCTAGAGGCAATGAACGTGAACTAGCCCTTCTCTGTCCTGAAATGTACTGCTGCTTTTGCAGTCAGCTTGTAGGGCACTGCCTCCAGGAATAATGCTCTGCCCACAGCCACTGCTGTCTGCACTGAAGATCATGGTTGTCACCTCCGGTCCTTGCTGTGACTTGAGCAGAGGAAATCTGAATGTTTGGCAAACAGCTTTCCATTACACCCAATGTTTATGGTATCTACAGACATTAGGTTGGTCACAGCTGTTCAGGTGGCAGTCACTGCTCATTGCTGTGGGTGCCAGAGTCCAGTAAAAGGCTGCCACCACCTCACCCTGACATCCACAGGTGCCAGGGGAGAGGCTGCAGACACGAGGTCAGCAGCAGGTCCTTGTGCCTCCACTCCACACCTGGTGTTTGGGGCAAAAGGCCCCACCAACTGGTCCATGCCATGTCCTGGCAGGGACATTCTGCTGGGGGAGAAGGAGTGAGGGATCTGATCCTGCCACAGGAAATTGCTATGTCCTCTAGAAGCAAGAAGGAGCTGGATGCCCAGTTGCCATGTGGCTTTGACCTTTGCTTAACAGTTTCCACCAGGCACAGAAAGTGCTGAGCAAAGAGGACACTCTTGTGCTGTGGTTTGTATTATTTATGACTGTCTTCAGAAGAACAAATAGATTGGGCAACCCTTGGAAACAGAATACTTAAGCCACATCACTGCTGATACAATTGCCAAATTATGCGAAGTTTAAATCTTGACACAACTGATTTGGAGAAATGAAAAACATTCATCTGACACATGCCCTTAAGTCAGTTCTGCTTCCTCACTTACTAACTGAAAGCAGCAGAAATGAGCTCAGAGTGAAAAGCTACCCAAAGACCTTCCTGACTTGCCCTGTCTCTAAGAGAGGCTCAGAGAGCTGGGGCTGTTCAGCCTGGAGGAGAGGAAGCTCTGGGATGACCTTGTAGCACCTTCCAGTATGTAGAGGGGGCCTGGATGGGGCTCTAAGTAATCTGCTCTTGTGGAAGGTGTCCTGCCCCATGGCAGTGGGGTTTGGAGTTAAATGACCTTTAAGGTCCCTTTCAACACAAACCATTCTATGATTCTACTATTCTTATCACTGCCCAGTTGGGCACAGTACCTTAGAGCTGGTTAAAAGAGGCTGGTTAAATGATACATTTATGTTTCTTTTCACACATCCCAAATACACTGAAAAGCTAATTTTTGTGAAGGTCAGAGATGGGATTGGTATCTTTGTATTTCAAGCCAAACAGAGATAAATTTGGTGCTATATTGACCCACTGTGCTGAATGTACCTAAAGTGGAGAGAGTTGCTGCCAGCACAGAAGTCACTTCAAGAGTTTGGAAAGGTCAAAATGACCCTGGCAGGTTATAAATCTGGAAAGGCTTTCTGTGTTTAACCTTAGAAAAATCATAAAGGTTTAGTTTCCTCCTTTTTAAAAATGAATAACCTGTCCTCCTTGAGCCTGAAATGTGTTTCTCTTTGAAGCATGCTGGGTGTGATGAACACTGGGTGTCCCCAAACTGCAGGACAGTCCTGCTTGAGCAGGATTACAGCATGGAAGCTGCAGGAAGCTACTGAGGGGAAATGAGATCACAGGAATAGGTTTCATTTTGGAAACCTTTTGATTCAGGCTCAAAGGCAAACCAACAGAAAAGGTCTTCCTTCTCAGGCAGGGAGAAAGGTTGGTAGTAATTATCTTTTAGCAAGGTTTGGTTGTAATAGCTTTTTAGGAAGCTTGTGAAAGTTAGTAACTGGGTGCTACCCATCTTAAAAGACTTGAAGAAATGGTTGATTTGCAGGAAAGAAAATCAGATGAGTGAAAAAATGCTAACAGACAGGATTGGAACAGAGAAGCCATGGAACAGGATTGGTAATCAAATCACCTTTGCTGGAAGTTTCTAAAAATAAAGGTGAGTGTAAAGGGAATGGATAGAACTTTGGTGTGGAAACAATTAGCAAGGAGCCTCCCAGTCACACATCTGTATGGCACTATTGCTGAGAGGTGATGCTGGCAGCAGTGCAGTGGAGAGGCAAGGAATTCAGAGGCGAGACAAGATGAGACAGAGCCAGAGGGCAGTGGCAGGGGCCGTGCCCTGGGCGGTCCCTCCCCACCGTGGCCTGTTTGGCAGTGGCAGAGGAATCCCAGCTATGGGACACCAGCCCCGGGGGCCCTGCCTGTCCCTAATCCTGCAGCTCACTTCCTGAAGCACAAGTGTCACAGCTCCTATTAATTTCTCTTTTTCTGTCTTAGAGGTGGTTATTACAAATGTTGATCAAAGTTTCCTTCTTTGAGTTAATGATCTGAAAAATCATAAAACATGCCAAGTTTGGAATTAGTGTGGGAGTAACTCACTGACTAAAAAAAAGTTTGATGAGTTGACCTTCATATACAACGGTACACTGTTAATTTGTGATGTACATTTAGATTTTTTCCACTTAAAACAAATCACTGTGCATCCCGTTTCATAAATTCCAATAAACATTTTGAAACACTCTATAAATACAATTCATTCTTGTCTTGTAAATGTCTCTGAACTACACCCATCACCAGGAGAGTGGTTTCCCTAGCAACTAATCTATTCCAAAATCTTAAAAAGAAAAAAAAAAAAGAGAGAATCTAAAAAGATAAAAACTAGGAAAAAAAAAATAAGACTGAACCTATTTGATGAACACATGATACATCCCATTCTGAGATACTGTGAAGTTTTTATTGCCACTTGTTTAGTAATACTGTCCTCCCAGACTCACCCCAATGAAACATTTATTTCTCCCTTTGGTGGTTAAAGGGACCAGTCCTGAAATGTGGCTCCATACATCATACATGACATCCCTCAGCTCTTCCTTGCAGAGGCTGAGTGTCAGTGCCTGCCTCTGCAGGGGAGGTTGGTGGCCCCTGAAACCCAGTACAGAGAGCAGCAGAAGCCACTCATGAAGGAAAGTCATGCAGATGTCAGTTATGGGAAAAGGTAAAGGAATCTTTGCCAAAGGTGTCTGAGCCACTAAAAGAAGGCAAGAAAATTCCTATTTGGCACCCTTGTTTTTTAAACAAATGAAGAGAACTGATGGGTCCTGCTGAAATACAGCTTATGGTAGCAGTCAGCAAAGGGGGTGATGTATGGAAAAGATGCTGAAGGGTTCTTTACAGTCTGCAATGAAGGAAATTAAAAGAGGCTGGAAAAAGCAACAAAGCACCTTGAAAAAATACGTATATGAACCTTGATCCAGCCCTGCAGACAAGGACTTAGGGCAATTGGTGTATTGGACATGATCTGGCAGTGTGCATATGCAGCTCAGAAGGCCAACTGTATCCTGGACTGCATCCAAAGAAATGTGGCCACAGGTGGAGCAGGGGGATTCTCCCCATCTACTCCATTCTCATGAGTTCCCATGTGAAGTCCTGCATCCAGCTCTACACAACACATGTGCAAGGCTGGTGCAGTGCAGGGACTTAGGTCTGAAGAGGGGCTGCCTGAAGAAGCTGGCAGAGTGCAGAGGTTGCACAGGACAATTGTGGTCCTTGAGGCCATCATTCTACACCTTCCACAGTCCCACAGGTTTGAACAAGCTGCGTATCGAGGAGGGTTGAAATGCTACCAAACCAGAATGGCAGCGAGGCAGGCTGTAAGAGGAGCTGATACCTTTTATTAGACACATGAAACAGTGGCGGAAATAAGATTGTTAAATAAAAAGGAACAAAGACAAGCCTTCAGGTACAAAAGCCCGTTCTGGGGCCTGCAAGAGGAGCTAAAGCGAGCCCTGTTGCGGTAGCACTTTCACGTCTGTGCTGCCATAGGGGTGGAGAACTGGATCCATTGCCAGAGGAGGGACGAGCAGGGACGTTTGAACCCAGTCACCGTAATGGGTACAGGTTAAAAATCATGTCGTTGTTGCAGTAGTTGAGACAGCCTTGATGCCCTCCCCCGCCTCTGTGTCCTTCCCTTCCCCTTGGAGGCGGGGAGAGCTGTGGGTGCGGCTGTGCCCCGCTCGCCATGGGGCAGGGCCCTCCGTGAGGCGCGGGGTGCGGCGGCAGAGAGGGGCAGCTGCCGCTGCAGGTCACTGGGGATTTGCCCCCACAGGATCCATCTCCCAAAGGGCCCACGCCAGGCCTGAAGGGGCCATGGCCACCCTTTGTCGTGGGCAGGATGTGCTGGGTGCTGAGGTGGGTGCACTGCTGGGGGGAAGGGGCTGTGCTGGGCACGGCAGGGACACTGCAGAGCCCCTCGGCTCCGGGGGGCCTCCTGAGGGACAGGCTTCGGCTCCAGGTCGGTGCCTCTCTGGTGGCCCCATCCTCCCCGGCTCTCCTTGGGTATGGAAGCTGCCCAGAGCAGCTGCTCAGCGTTGGCTCCTGGGAGCTTTTGCTTAAAGGTCCCCTGAAATGAGCAGGTGGTACGTGAGCATCCGGGTTGGAAAGAAGCAAAGGCAAAGGCTCCTGTGTCGGCATTGCACCTGTCAGAGACTTGGGAAAGCAAGGCATGGGTTAGTAAAACAAGGTGTAGTGTAGCATCTCTCTGTGGGATGCTTACAGAGATACTCAACTAATAGAATGGTTGGATTTGATGATCTTAGAGGTCTCTTCCAACCTTGGCCGTTCTGTGCTTCTGTGAACACAGGTAACAAAGCAAACGGCGTAGCAGAGCCGCTCCCACATAGAGGGGGTACCCATGGGCTGCAGGGCAAACTAAACAAGGCTCCCACATCTTGACTCTGGGTTTGTTTCACCAGTTTTTGCCCAAAGCCTGTTTTACACCGAGTTATTTAGACCTTGCATTCACAGCTCTTAGGGTCCACTGCTAGCATGTACTGAAGAAGGGCCTAAAAATGAAATTATGCTAATACATTTGACATCACAGGTTTTTTTTTACTATGGAGATTGGGAAAGCTAAGTATGATTTTTTATACTGATTGTTTTGAAGTGATCTTTTCAGTACAATAATATTCTTCAGCTTTTCTAGTCTATTTCTAACTAATAAGTCTTCCTATCTTTACATTTGTTTTACCCTACAAACAGAAATTTCATTCAGGTAGGGATTAGCACACAAGAATTGTTCTGGGTCTGCTGGATATTTCACAACTTCTTTAATTGTCCCAATTATTGGATTATAATTGTGCAAACTTTAATTCCTTTCAGAATACTCATTTCTGATGAGTGCTTGGAAGTCTCTCTTTATAATTCTGTTTTTCATCCATTTAATTATAGTGATTTTGCAGACTGCTGGAGCAGCAAAGCTCCTTTCAATTGTTTTCCACTCACCATGAGAAAAAATTCCAACAATCTGGTGTAGGACCCAGCCCACCTTCAGCTACAGACTTGCTATAGATGTCATAAAGAGACCATCCTGTATATCACTTGTTCTGCTTTGGGTTCGTATCTTTTACTAAAGTTCTCCTCCCTGATCTCTTGTGAGCACATTAAAACTGAATCCTTTCAGCATACATTTTGCAGATTGAACACATTAAAACGGAACCTTTTTGGAATATATTTTTGCAGACTGAGTGACACAGGTTCTGTGTGACAAACCAGACACCTAAGTTAGTAGCATCATAGCCAGTTTGGCAAAACACGAATATGATGGGTTATTCCCAAGGAAAACCTGCTGGAGAACCATGAACTGGAAAGCCAATGAAGGTAAATGGTCTGACTGTACAGAGTCAGAACAGCTGAAGAGCAGGCTCTACTATTAGACATTTGTGACATCTTTAGTTTGTTTCCACTCCCACACAATTGAAAGGTAAAGGCCCAGGAAGATGTTTTAGGAAGGGAAAGATGAAGGCATGTCTGCAGGGAACTTGATCTAAGCACGTAGGCTGACCAGTAGACTCAAGCATAAAAGAAAGTAAGACAAGTGGCTCAGTAACATTTCCTAGGTGAAAACTATTTCAGTGTTCATGGAGACAGAACTAAACCAGCGATAGGAAAAGCATTGTTGCTGTATTTGTTAGACATTTAGAAAGAGCAGCTATTTTTTCTTACACTTTTGTTCCCAGGCACTCGCGCCAAGAGGTTCTGGTTTTTAGTGTTCTCCTGAGTATTTCCAGTAGAAATAGCTGCAGCTTCTAAATTCACATTTTAGTCAAATGGGTTTAACCTCCTGTGTGCACATTTTATCTACTTCTTGAGTTCCCAGATCCCCTTTTTTCCATGTTTTCCATTTAAGAAATCTGTCCCCACGCAGAGCAATTATCCCTTCTGTCTGTGCTGAAAGAGCACGATTACTATCCCTAACACCAGGCTGGGGGAATGCACTATCCCCAACATATCAAAAGACAAACTGCGTGTGAATACCGATGATGACAATTGAGTGTTAACACCACAGCTTTTGCAAGGAAGGTCACTGGAGACAGCCTCACCACTCAGCTGAATTCCCTTCATCAGGCATGCAGCAGTCCCAAGGATCTCTGGAGATGCTTTCACAAGTGTTTCCACACCCATCAGAGCTGATGTTTTAACATAAATGCTTCAGAAAGTCCTTCAAAACACTCTTCTGCCTTTAAAGCTCTACTAGACACCCAGGGAGCAAAGAGGGCAAACCAGGTACAGGTTATGCAGCTTCCCCTTCTTAACCTTGGTGAAACTCAAGGGGAACAAGCAGAGGTAGAGGGTGCCTTCGCTTTTCTGGGTGGTGCCACGAAATAGGACAAGAGGCAATGGGCAGAAACTCTCACACAGGAAGTAACACGTGAATGGTGATGAATCTTGGTCTACCCTGCAGCCCTCCTTTGTGTACCAGTGTAGATGTGATCTCCTGCTGCCACGAGGCGCAGATTTGCTCTGGAGAGAGGGTGCTGGCAGTGGATGACAGCGCTAAGGAGAGTGGGATGCTCAGGGCAGCCCTGGTCCTTGTTGGCCTTATCATGGGCATTCAGAATGTGGAGATGGAAAGCCTGCTCTCACCCAGACCCAAAGCCCAGATAGCCTCCATCATGTCTTGAACCACAGATCGCTTGACCAAAGTTTCATTGACCAATAGTAAGAGTTACCTCAATCTCCTGGACTCTTTTTAATCTTAAAGAAGATGGAGAAAAAGCTGTCTTTGCTTTTTGGATTGATCTTCTTGCTTCTGCTTCTAGCTTTGTTTCTGGACGTGGGTGGTCATGAGCTCCTTTGGACTTTAGAAAGTAATTATGGTATGTTAAAGGTAGAAGCAACCTTGTTAATAATATTAAGGGAGCAGAATTTATATCACAGGCCAAAATCACATCAGGCCTCATTTAATGCTTTGTATTTAACAGGATTTAGTTACTCTGAGCTCAAATAATAGACATATCCCAGATGAAGTGGGATGAGGTAGAAACCCTCTGAAATCATAAAATCAGTGCACCACATTTATTTGTAGAAGATAGTCCCCACAACAGAGCCCCAGCTGAAGCCAAGAGATCTTCTGCAGCTTGGCTACAGTGTCCCTGCAGTCACTTTAATTCTTCTCACAGTTTAGACATGTTTATCTGAACATTAATTTCAATTAGCTTCCACAGAGAATTAATTTTATTTAGCCTGCACATAAGTGAAAGACTGGAAAGCAGGAAAGTGGTTATGTTACTAAATTAGGACTACATCTTTCAGAAATAGTGCCCATTATTTAAACACTTGCATACACTGTGTTCCAGATATAAGTTACGTGTAATACACAGATGGCATTTTCCATAGACAGTCCCTTGGGTACAACCATTTCCTGCTCCAAGATCACCTCATGATTATGTGTAATGCCTTGGAGAAGGAAAAGAGATAATATGGTATTTCTGACTTCTGAGGATTTGTTGGCTGCTATTTACCTGAGGCAAAACACTTCAAAATCAACAGGTTTTCACAGAAGCCTAAATAAAAAATATACTGTGCTATGAAATCATAGTAGCATAGGCTAATTTAGGCTGGAAGGGCCCTCTAGCTCAACCTCCTGCTCAGGCAGGACTAACTTCAGAGTTAGATCAGGTTGCTTAGGATCTTGTGAAAAATTTTTCTCCTTACAGTCATTTGACCTCGTCATATTCAATTACCCCTATTTGTTGGAACAAAACAATTTGCTAAATAAAACTTAAAATACCAGTCTTTAAAATTAACTTGCACAATGTTAGATAATTTTATACCAACCTGGAAAAATATGAATTGGCCTTCATGCCTCCAGAAGTTGGTAACTGGGTAACCACCGTGGCCTCGGCAGGAAAGGAGTCGCAGTGGTCCACTGCAGTTTGGACAGCATTTCCCTGGAGCAAAGACAGAGGGAAACATTTCCTATACAACACTGGTTAGATTAATCCCTTGTGACACCAAGGTTCATTGGTGGCAAACCACCACTGCTGGTTTGGTGCTCAGAAATTACACTGAGAGAAACTCTGCAAAAAACTTCCAAGCATAAGCAAAAATGTATATAAACTAACTAATCATTGTCTTGATTCTGTCCGTTATTAAATATAACTTTCAAAAATTATTTCTATCACAATGTTATTACAATTTTATCATTCATTATCATAGTCAGTTTTAGTTTTTCTCTTGACAGTGTTTGGAATATCATATGTGTTCTTGTGTTGACTTTTCTAGAGAACATTGTTCTGGTCTCAGTGAGTGCCTGAGTAATACCTTTTTTTAGCCAAAATATACATCAGATCCAGAAATCAGTCTGTGCTAGCTCTACTGAGCAACCACAATTGTTTGGAATGGCTTTGTTAAAAACATGCGTGCAGCTCATGTTCTCTATTTGCATTGTCTTGCTCCAGTGACGTGACTGTGAGGCCTGTTTTCCAGTCATCACAGTTTATGAGCAACTTCTTTCCTGCAAGATTTGCCTCTTGAGTTATTCTTGGGCCAGTGCAATAATGAAGCCAGCACTGAGGTGGGCAGGAGCAGCTGGGTGGGGAGCTGCCTGCACTGCACAGCTTTCTCAGTACCTTCACTCATGGGCCTGAGAAGGCTGGGAACCAATCCCTAACCAGCAGAAATAGAGATTAAAAAATTATTAGGAAAAAAAAAGAAAATAAACACACAGATGACTAATCCCCAACAATAAGAAGTGTAAAATGCTTTGTTCCAAATTAAGAGTTGCATTGGAATATAAGAAATGGCAGAAGGAAGGCTGGATAATCCAAAGGGTATGCTCTACTTTGATTTCTGCTATGTTGTATTCACTTATGAACTGCCACATAATGAACTGCTGTGTTGATACTCACGCTGTTGTTTTTGCCTGGCTTTATCACATATGGCTGGTCTTAGGTAGATCTTCCTCCCATCCAAGGTCAAGCAGTCATTTCCACAAACCACCACCCCAAGGCAGGACTTTTTTAAGATGCGAGAGTTGTGGTTGTTGGTGTTTCTCATTGCCCAGCTGCTGTGGTGCCTCTGAGCATTTTTATCCTCTGAGCTATAGATATGTTTTACATAGGAATCTGGCCATTCTTGAAACCAGTCTGTCTGGCTTACATGCTGTGGAAAGAGTAAAGCAAGCCACATTTTAGGCTGGGGAAGAGAAGAGCTTGTCCAGGAACTGAGCAGATTTGGACCTCTGCTCGGTTTCCTCTAGCCCAGGTGACTCCAGCACCCCAGCAGGTGATGCTGGTTGTCAGGAGGGAGCAGTGGAGGTAAGGCAGGAAAAACACATATCTCTGTGGCTCCCCACGAGCCCCAGGGCAACAGGAAGGCGTGGCCAGGAGCTTGTTCACCCAACCAAACAAACAAAAAGAATAAACCAAAAACAAAACCAAACAAACAAAACCACAAACAAAACCAAACAAAAAACAAAAACAAAAACCCCAACAAACCAACAAAAACCAAATAAAACCCCAAACAAACAAACAAACAAAAAAACCCCAAAACCCCACCCTGAACAAATGCCAGACCTCAAGGACCTCACAGTAAGGAGCAATAAAAATAAAACCGGGAAAAAAACCCCGAAGGCCCAGATACACATCACATCAGTGGGTACAGCCAGTACCAGTACAGTAAAATGCAGTAAGCTGTAAAGCATCTACCATACCTGATGATGGTTTTGAGGGAAAAGTTCTTGTAAGGGTTACAAAAGCTTAGTAGAAATTTCCTTTAAATTGCTAATCCCAGGACTCAGAGCCATGAGAGCAGTAAGAACATCAACCAAGAAGAGAAAAACTCCCACACTCCCCTGGACAGTGTAGGGAAGGGTGTCAGTGAAGCCTCCAGACTGAAATGCAGCTGAAGGTGACCTTGGGATGAAGGGCAGGGAAGGGGACATTCTGGAACATGGAGGCTTTGGGCAAACAGCACTGTCATCGTAGGGAAGAGGCTAGGATCCAGTAAGAAGGCAGGGTTGGGAGGTAAAAGGCAGAGCTGGACACTGAAAGACCTCAGCAGGAGGAATCTGGCAGAAATATGCAAGAGGTGGGGGACAGGGAGGTGACATTGGTGTGCAGGATGTGTGGGCTTTCACAAGTGGAGAACAAGGTTGAAATTTTAGCTAAGAGAACTAGAAAAGAACAGAGGGAGGGGAAGATCACTATTGTGCCTCTCAGCAAATCTCTGCAAACATGAAGCAAGGTTTCCCTAGGTGCTCATGAAAAGACTTGCTTCCATGTGGGAAGACAGCTCTGGAGCTAGAGCCCAATCTACAGCAACACCCACAGTTGCAAGCATTTGTGGGTGCTGTGCTTCCTTCTCATAAAGCACTACCCTGGGCAAAAAGCAAGTCCTGGACAGCACGTTTTTTCCCTCTGCTTTCTCTGCACGTGATCCAGCAGTGAAAACAAGGCTTTCACAGCATTGCTATTTTTCATGCACCAACAGCTCTTTCAGTAATACATTTAAGGAGAAATGCATGGAAATGTCAATATTTTCTAGCAAAACATTCCTCTGTACCTCGAGGTGACAAAAGAGAATAAAGGCAATGGGTCACAGGTGACTGAGAAAGCATTTAAGATCAATGGTGGAGATGGTCAGAACTAAGTACATTTCTAAGACACCGACACATACCTGGGGAAGTTTGATGTCATTGATATCCCAGTTCGTCATTTCTCCATGTTGGGAAGCAGAGTCCTCCTGCTCCAAAACAGAATCATCTGCACCTTTCAGCATTTTTGAATTCCTTCCCAAAGTTAGCAAGAAAGTCGCTTCTGGCTGCTTTTGAAGTTGCCTGGTTGTCTGCAGTCTCAAGCAGTTTGCAACCAGGAAGCTGTTTCCTGAAGCTAAATGATAGAGAGGCTGCTCATTAAAGATAAAAATCAGTGTTCCTCTGCCAGAAAAACTTGTTCCATTAAAGGTTTTGCAAGCCAGCAAGGCAGTGGAAAATATAGCTTGGAGATAGCCTGTGATGTTGCAGAGACATCATTAGCAGCAAGCAAATCGTACTTGTGGCATCTGATTTGCTTTGCTCAATCTCCTCTCATAGCAAGTTTATAGCCATGGAACTCTGCTCACAGGCTCTTTGTATACCTGATCTAGCTCTGGCTCCGTATTCCCAGAGCCAAACTGGTTGAACAGCGCAGCAGCTATTGAGGGGTCTTTGAGTCACTGCTTACCCATTAGATATTTCTTGCTCTGCATGTGACAAAGGTGAGCAAAAGAGGGGTCTGCTCCATCACTTCAGAAGAAATGGTGCTCAACCATTTCAAATATTGCCGGTATCTCTGAGAGCTTACCAGTTGCACCAGGGAGGTATAGAAAAGGAGGTTGGGCTATCTGCATTTTCCTATCTTAATGGCAGTGAAGAAAAAACCCACCAACATATGTATGTTAATACCAACAGGTTTTCCTTGAAATCTTTTAAAGTATGTGGTTGCCCTCCAAATTTCAGTACCAGCCAAGCTTAATAAAATATTGTGTTGGTTTTGCTGGGGTAGAGTTAATTTTCTTCACAGTGGCTGGTATGGGGCTGTTTTGGATTTGTTCTGAACATAGGGTTGATAATACAGAGACGTTTTTGGGTTTGATCCTCAGGGATCCCATGCATGAAAAACTTTGTTTCCTTTGTTAAGGAGAGAAGAAGTGAATCAGTTTTCTCTTTCTGGAAACTGGGAAAGTTTCAATGTTTTCAGCAAGGTCACTACAGTTATGCCAAATAAGGATTTATTAAAGACTACTGAGTAGTGAGAGAAGTAAAATCTACCTGATAGTCTAATTCATAGACTTTCAAAATCATAAAATATTTTATATTCTGGCTCTGCATATATGTATGGCCCTTGGAAAGTGATTTAATCCTTAGTTTACTTATTTATAAAACACCTGTGATCTTACTTTCTCATTTTATAGTATCACCTCTAAAGGAAGACTTTGTGGATAATTGCAGAGCACTTGAGACATTTGGCTGTGTGCTTCTCTGGCAGCATAGTCAGAGCCCCACTGCCCCTTGTTGGGACTCAGATTGTGGGAGAGAGAGAAGGAAAATATCCTCCATGAAAACATCATCCCCACAGAGGAGTGCCTGGTAGCACCAGTGCTTTTCAGGAATCTGAGCTGAGGGCACTGTACAGGGAGGGCAACCAACAAGTTCAAATGAGATATTAGTACAGAGGAAAAAAGGAACACGGTAAATCAGAAATAAAAACCTCTGTAAGAAACGTCAGATCTTCATGTATTTTCCTACTGTGCTACAAGGAAAATGGAGATAGTAAGGTCAAGACAAACAAAAAACAAGCTGCATTAGGCAACTGAGTTGAATTTGCTAAACAAATCACCCAGGACTACTGTGTGCTCTAAAACATGAAATGATTTGTTACACAATTTGAAATGATAGTCTCATTGCTTTTAAAATTACTTTTCTAAATGAGATGGCTTGGAAATTGATTTTTAATTTTCTTCATTAGAGAAAATGGAATATTTCTTCTTTATACTATATTAATAGAGCTAAAACAGTAATTAAATATTACCTTAAAGATTAACAAAAGACACAGATAATTTCATAATTATGCACACAAAAAATGAAGTTCCAAGAGAATCACACATCTCTCGACTCTTGTGCTACAGCATTACTACTGGTGTCACTGTGATATGCCATGGAAGTTGAACACTAGGCAAGACAAAATCAAAAACATAGGAAAGAAATAATATTAGAAGATCTGTTATTTAATTCTTATTTCTATATAACATCTGAGATATGTTACAATACATTTAGAAAGAGATATTAAGCCATATATTTTATGACTTAACTAGCAAGAGTTTGGAAGATTTCCTCTGTTTTACTTACAAGTACTTGGTGTTTACTACGTAGGACAAGGATTATGAATTTTTAAAAGAAGTTATGTATATTACCAATTTACATGAGCCTATAGGTTAAATTAATTTAATATCATCTGCGAAATCTTATTTGGAAGGACAGCCTGGCAGACCATAACCACAGATAAATTTCAGCAGTTCTTCAGCAGCCATCTACAACAAGAGATTGAGGACTGCTTAAAGGCCTGGAGTTGTAAAAGGCTTCTTGTATTCAGGCACCCTCTCTGGAGAGGGCTGTGCAAAGCCCGTAGAGCAGCACCCGAGGGAAGCAGCTGTCGCGGCAGGAGCTGCCCGCTGCTGCCTGGCTGCCAACTCTGCTGCGGGGCGGTGGCTGCCAGTAGGAACACGTGGGTGTCGCCTGTCACAGAGCAGTCATCAGGTCAGGCTCCTTTCCTGTATTGTTTTACCGACACACAAAGAGGGTTCTTCAGTCAGTGCTCCCATCAGTCTTCCTTTGGCTCCTTGGTGTCATCTTTCAGTGATGACAAACCTTTCAGTGATGTCAGGTGCAGTCAGTGGAGCTTTACCTGGGCTGAGTTACCTGTCCCACCAACAGCCTATGTCACACTGTCTTCCATGGCTGCCTTTGTGTCTTGCCTCAAGTTCATGATTTTCTCTGACACTGAAGGTCTCACCCTGCTGGTGGGAGCTCTCCTGCCTCTCCACCCCTGCAGCTGTTTGCCTTTGCATGCTTCTCGCCCTACTTTTATTGCTGCAGAGTTTCATGGTGCTGCTCCACAGGAATCAAGGAACGTACATGTTTATACCAAGATGCCCCTGATACTCCTTGAGGAATATTGCTCCAGACTGGCCTGACTTTTTTATTTTTTTCAAATACATTCTATAAACCTAAAAACAACAACTTTATCTTCCAGTTCAGCCTTTCTATTTGGTAAGTGTGGCAGTAGGATGAAGCAGTGTGATTATCTCCCAGATGCGGAGCATAAACTCACTGCAAATAGACATGTCATTTGTAATGAGAAGACAGTTTCCGCCTGTGAAAATTGCACTGGGGATGCTGCTTATTTTCAATAAGCAATAAGACAAGCTTTTGTTCTCAGATTATCCTGACATATCCTCAAGTCAGCTGCTTCTATATTCAACATAATTTGAAATGCTTATGCTGTCTTCACCATTCAGTATCCAAAAGTGGAACCTTCTCCCTTGTGATCTGGGTCTTAGAAGGAAGATGGACATATTTTGAGATGGAAGTACTTTTAACTCCTTAGTTGGTTTTTTTTGTCCTTTGTTTCTATTTAATTCTTTTCTCAAAACTGTAATTTTTATATCGTTTGAGATCTGAACCAGCTGATGATCTCATATTTCTGTTCAGTTACCATACTTCTGAATTCTGGACTGCTCTGGATAAGAAGTCAGTTGTAGGTGGTGTAGCTCTCCTGCTTCGCTGCTTCAGTCACATTAATTGAACAATTTTTAAAAAATGCTTTTTAAAAGAAGTTTTGGTTTCCTACCTTTCCCAAACATCCCTTTCTAGAGCGCTGTCTCTGGTGACACAGTCTGCAGGCTTCTCTGGTTGTCACATCACATGACACACACATATCTACACCACAGATTGTAAACCAGACAAAGTAGCACAGAGTTCAAAGCTCAAACACTGATTTATGTCTTGGTGTCTTTTTTCTCAGGCTACAAATACGTACCTTACACCACTCCTGCCCTCATGGGCTCAGGCCACTGCTCAGTACAGACACTCAGGGTGGCTGTGCCAGAGCACCTGGGAGGTGTTGTGTATTCCTGCCTGTGCTGCACAGATCAGGGGTGGACACATGTACCATCGGAGCACCTTACTGAAGGGATATTCAAGTCCTGCTCTTGGGATGGTAATTTCTTGAGCTGCTCTTACTCAACAGCCTGCAACCACTTCAGTTTTTCCTCTGTGTCAATTGAACAGTCACTTGGCTGTAATATTCTCATTTTTCATTTTCTATTTTACTTTTCTAGCTATTTCCAGCAGAGAGATGCAGCTGGGGGCATGATTTTTCAGAGGCTCTGCCACATGAGGTTCATATCCACACACTTGTATCGCATAGGGTAGATATTTTTGCCAGGCCTCTCAGTCCCGCTTCTTGAGGAAGCTGATATTCATCCACATATGCATTAGCTCCCAAGCAGTGTTCTCAGCTGAGAGCCTGGTAGTTGAATGACTTACTATTGAAGAGAATAGTAAAAAAACTCTGTTAATATTTTTTCTTTTCTCCAGGACAGTGTTCTAGTGTCAAATTCTAGGAATGTGTCTTTTTCTGTCATGTGAAGAACATAGCTCCAAGTGAAAGGTTTGAAGCCTGAGCTCATTTTAATAATTGTTTGGAATGCTTGAGTATATGCAAATACATACTGCACTTTATTTCTTGGTATCTCTTTATTAAAGCTGTGAACTATAATTCTTTGGCAGTGAAGTCTAGGTTTTTTATTTACTTTATTGATCTCTTTTTTGTCTTAACATATCAGACACTCTGCAAAACATGTGATGCTCTAGACATCATATTAACTTCCTGGGGTAAAATTCATGATAGCTATTCCACAGATGCAAAACCATCAGTGCAATATAATACCATTAATGTTTTGATGCTGTGAAAAACATAGGTCTAGGTAAAACTTCGGCCTAACTTGTTCATCTTTCTGGCTATATGAACTATCTGTCCTGTTTTGTGGGGTTTGTTGGTTTGTTTGTTTGGTTTTGTGGCTTTTTTCACTAAGATCATAAATTCACATGCTTTAGCTAGAATAGCTGGTTTCCATGGATTATCTAAAATTTTAGTTGGAATGCTTTTTGCGGGTCATGTTTAAAAATTCCAATCTCTTAGTGACAGTATTATGATGCAATTTTAAATTTCTTTAGTTTATGGACATTCTGCTTTCTTATTTTGCTAGTTTTCAAAGCCTAAGGCATTCAGTCCTTTTTGTCTCTTGATCTGATATTACATTTCTCATCTTGCCTTTGCATCTGGTACAAATACATTTAATTTTGCAGTTCTGCCTGGCATGAACATCACGTGCACGCAAAATCTCATTTCATGGATTGACACTCACTTATTGAATGTAGTGCTTTTCTTTTCCCTACAATTCTGTGATTTTTTCCCTTTTGTGATTTAAAGAATGTGTAATTGCTAAGTGAGTTGTCTTTCACATCCCTCTGCTTCAGAACAGGAATTTGGTATGTCACTATGATTGTTGTTTTCCTTGTTCCCACTCTGTTGCTGCAATATGCATTCTAATTTTGAGTTGTTGGCACTGACTCATTTCTGATATCTGTGACAGCATGCTCTGCTTTTCTCCATGGCCAGGTAAAGTATCATATCGACCAAATCCATCCTCAGCTTCAGGTAATTTCAAAATAAATTCTTATCAGTTAACCATGCCCTAGCTTCGAACAGCCGGTTTCTGGTATAATCAGCTTCTGTGGAGATCCTGTGTGTGTTCCTCTTTATCTGACAGATTCAAGTGTTCAGGCAGAACTGTAAAATTTGTAAACTGTAAATTTAACTAATTTGGTCTGACATACTTTCAAGAATGAGAGGAACTTTTCCACAGTCTGGGCACTGAAAAGAGCACTGTGTCGGGGAAGCTGAGCTTTGTTCTGGTCACTTGCTTTGCAACAGAGCATAGCTTTCTTCACTCCCGAGAAATCATAGCTACTTCTCCTATCAGGCTGGGCTCAGTATCCAGCAGGCTGGTGGAAATGTTAACTGTGACACCAGATCAGATCTTATACAATTTGAGGAGTGTCAGATTACACTTGATTATCTATTTGATTCCAGATCCTATCTCTTTTGGTTTTAGGAGAGAAGAATCCCAGCTAAAAGCCTAGGTTTACTTGTCTGATGTAGCTTCCTGACATTGCCACATCCTGGAATTTCTCAGCTCCCTCCATGCCATTGGTCTCATCTGCTGCAACCCAACTAAAGCTACTCCAATACCCTCTATTCAAAATTTTTCTCCTTGGCCTTCATAGCAGTTCCCAGCAACTATTTCTGTAGGTCCTTTGCAAAACTTGTGAAGGCCAGCTGCACTTCTGCCTTATGGAAACTGGTAACAAGCCAAATCCAGACAGACCCACGTGGGCAGTCCCTGCCTGTACAGATCAGGTGATAATTATTGCACCTTTCTTTGTCAATGTTATGGCCAGCATGCTCTTTTCCCATTCTGTGTTCATCTATTACACTAGTGCACATCTAAGCTATTTCTTTCTCATGATTGGCTTGAGAAAATCTCCCTTCTTATAAGGTTTGCCTGTCCTTCCTATTGTATCTCCTCCAGTAAAAGGAACACAACTGTTTCTCAGGCTTTGAGCTGGTCTGATGCCTACAATACCCCTGTGGTTGGGAATTCACCCCCACGTTTGCCTGTGCACTCTCCCTGTATTTTCTCCTGGTTCTAGCTGTGGTGGCCACGTTGCAGACCTTGTTTCACTGGCAGCATGGAATCATATTAGGACACCTGTAACTCCAGAAATGCAATCCAATGGCACAGGACAACACCTTGTTCTCTGAAAATACAATAGACTCTCTACTGCAGCTAAGGTCCTCACATGCTAGCAGATTAATTTCCTAGAAGTGATGACAGCAGCATTGCTCCCCATGTCACGTTCCTTGCCTCACTTTCTTTCTCCATTCACTCTCACCTATCCCTCAGCTATCTGGAGAGTGCACAGTACAGTGTCTACAACACCTACAGATTTCCAAGTAGTTTTTTTAGTACAGAATAACAGGCAGCAAAACTAGTAGCCCAGGATGCCTGGTTTGTTCTTTAGCTCTGAGGCTGACCTGTGCTCTTGCATTGATTGAATCATATTCGCAGAATGACTGACTAACTTGTCAGGTACTCCTGCAACCTGATCCCCCACCTCACCAAAAGTGGGTATGCCTCTGTAAAGCAAGGTAGCTGATTAGGTACTGGAAGCTGTGCAGCTGCATTACCAGGTTGGTCTGCTAAGGTTTCTTAGCTCTGCTGGCTCTAGTTTTTATGTCTGGCACTGGATCACGACAGGAGAATGTCTTTCCGTCTCTGCTCAGTTGGACAAGTATCAGACCAGCCTTGCTGTAAAAGCCTATCCACATGAGTGGCATGGTACTGCAGGTTGTTCTGAGACTGCTCCAAACAAACCAGTGCCCTCTCAGAAGATGGACTGTGCATTTGAAACTAGATACAGAACAGTTTTCAGCATATCCAATAACACAGTCACCAATGTTCAGTAATCTGATGACGCACTCCAGCGACTGCCTGCGTATCTGCTGTTGTGCTGTAGCACAAACTGCAGTAGAAGCCTAGTATGTACCACTGGGTTTCCTTACACCTCGTGCTCCTCTCAGCACAGAAGGACAAGCCTGTCTTTCATTTTCTCTGCATTTTGCTTGTCCATTTGTCCTTCATGAAGAGGAAGGCCAGCAGCTTTTTCTGCACTGCACTGAACGAAAGCCTACGGACTTGCTTCTGTGACAGCAGCAAGGGAGGGGACTGTGCAATGTGGTCTTGGTGCCACAGACCCAGGAACCTTGCTACTGGCATCAACATGGAAAAGCAGAGACCAACGACAGCAGTTACAGCGTGGTGTCCACTGACCAAAAGCAAGTTGTCAATGACGGCCCTGAAAACCCAGACCTTGTCTTTGTGGAGCCACCAGAAGCAGGAAAGCAACAAATGAGAGGCAGCAGCAGACAGGGAACCTGTGTGTTTGGGCAGAAGCCTACAGGGACACCCACAAACTATGGCAGGAACTCCTACTTATTTTATGGTGTTATTTATACATCTTAACCTTATGGAAACAATGGACCCGTGATGCTGTACAGCTCACTTCAGAGCACTGAGACCAAAATAATTTTACTGCTGTTTTCTGAATTACCTTTCTTCTAGCTGCCTTTTAGCTACTTGCTTCTCTGGGGATCATCTAATTTTTTGGCAAAAAAATGCCTGTCTTTAAATGTTGTTGATAAACAAGTGAAAATTGCTTTTTATACCCTTTGCAATTACCTTCAAAGCTGCTAAGCAGAAATTCTTGCAAAGTGAGAAAGACAAAGAAAGTTGGGATGTTCTTGTCCATTCCTTCCACAGTATGTTCATGACTCCACCTTGCCAAAGGCAGCAAATTGATCTGGAAAAGTCCATACGAAGAACTACAACTTGAAGAGTGCTGATAAAATAGTGTCCTAGTGCTCTAACTGGCAGCAGTTTTCATACCTTTTTCAAAAGCTTACTGCCTGCACCCTGCTCAGAAACAAATTCCCACCATCCCCTCTTCACCTGGTGAGCCTTCTCTCCTTTCCACATGTATTGACTACGGTTTAGTCCTCTGGCTTTGCAAATTACGATTTCCATTCTTAGCTGCTGTTTACACACTTAATTTTGCTGTTCCTCCTCCTGATTTAAAATGCAAAATACTTGAACTATTTAAGTTTTAAGTAGGTACAAGCAAGAGATGCTCTTATAAATTATCTTGGACATGAAAACAGTGTCTTCTAACTTTGCTGCTATTGTGCATATTTGGGCACACAAAATTGCTAATATCTATTGATCACTTAAGGCAGTCAAATCACAGAAATGAATCCCTAGAAGATTTTGTACAGGAAAATAGAGAAAAGCAACATCAAGAAAAGGGACAATACTGGCTACTGGCATTAAGATTTGGTCATGCAGCTTTTCTTAGGCACATGTGGAAAGGGAGGATTGGGTATCACTTTAGTGAGTGAGCATCCCAGAGGTGGAGACTGCTTATGACAGCTGAATTCACCAAGGCTTTTTTTCTTTCTTTTTTTTTTTTTTTTTTTAAGCCATAAAATTTACTTATTTATATACAAAGGGCTTGTGCAAAGGGACTTTTCAGCCATGACTATAGCAACCATTACAACATCTATTAGTCACATAACAGCAGAAAAAAAAAAGTAGACACATGAAACTACTTGGAATGCAAAGTTCAAGCTGCCTCTTTCACTCCCATTCAGCAAACTCTTCAAAAGGAAAAAAAAAGTTGAATCAGTCATCTCATTTGGAACAAACAACTTCTTAGGGAAAATAATAAAATAAATGGCTGGATTTGGAATAAACATCTGTTGTTAGTGTTATCCCACCATATAAGGAAACACAGAGGGAAAACAGAGAACAAGGTGGGAAAGGGCTTTGTGCAGGTGCAGGGTGCACAACATGCCCTTACACATTACTCCTGTCCATTTTCTGTCCCCGTCTTTGACAAATTATGGAAGTAGTTCACAACGTAAAGAGACTTCCAGCCACCTTCAAACCTTTTCTTGGCTGAACAGCCCCAGTAAGTATCCCCAGCTAAAATGCTGTGGGGCAGTCAGCTGCCCGTGGCAGTTTCCTGCGTTCGTTCCTTGGTAGTGGCTCTGCATTAGTATGGAACCAGAGCTTTGCTGTAGTCTACAGACAGCAGAAGACTTGGCCTGACTTTCAAGATACTGGGAAATCAGCAGTTTCTACAGAGATGGAACAGAGGACCATCACCGCAATGCTGCGGGTGCTCCAGCATAACTCCAGGAATCACCACATTACCTTTGCTGCAAAGGGCAAATTCCCGTTTGAGTCGTGTGGGAACTTTAAGCAGCAATTCCTAAGCCCAGGTTTGAAAGGGACATGTAAAGGTCAAAGGTGCTGAAATTGTTCTGTGGACAGACACTGGCTGCTTGTCCTGGATGTTACTAGCTCCCATTTCATGTGCTGTGCCTTCATGTTTAGCACAGCTGCATGAAATTTCAAAATGTTCCAGAATTGTAAAGTTAGGAGTAACAAACTTTAAAAGTCACCTAAACCTTCTGCTTGTCTGAATTGCTTCTATCTGCTCCAAGCTGTGTGCAGTTTGTGCCCAAATTCACAGTGGTTTTCCAGTTTTGCCTCAGGGTGGATTTTTATTTTGTTAGAGGAAAGTGCTCTGTAGTGACCTTCATAAATAAGAAACAGACACCTATGTCACAAAAGGTCTCAGAAATCACTTTGGGAAGTTAACACTATGCAGCTAAAATATCTCTTATAATCTTCAGTGGTAACTGAGTACCAGCCCTAAAATGATTGGAAAATCTCAGGAACAACTTGCCAACTATTTTCAGCATGCTGAGATCATTAACAAGACCAAGAAAAAAATGCATTCAGTGCAGTTTCCCATCTATTAGATTACTTTGCCTCTCCAGCAGTCTCCAGAGAAAGCCTCTGGCTGGCTTCTTAAGGTCACTGAATCATTTCAGTACAATAAATGATCTGGCTAGCTGGAAATGCTGGAGATGCTCCCCGTGGCTCAGCGCTGCCGTATCAGTGAGTCACTGCAAGCCCTGCGCTCATGGGTGAGCACGGACCGCACCCAACCTGCCCCCTCCCCTGGCCTTTCTCTTCTCTTTGTCCTCCTTCTTCTGCTTTTACTTTCCTAACAGTATTAACTGATAGAGATCTGTGTGTTTTACAGCCTGTGGACGGAATGAGAACAGACCAAAAAAGAGGGAAAAAAGAAAGGCAAAACCCCAGCAAACATGATTTGGGCTCCCTAATCTTGGGAGTCTTTGACTTTGCCACGTGTAGGCAATTACAGGAAGAAGTCAGCAGTGTTCCCTCGGGGCTCAGGCCGAGCAGGAGGACAAAGTGTCCCAGGGCAGGAACAAAGCTTTCTTCTGCATCACTCAGAGCCTGGAGACAGCAAGTATTGACAGTCAGGACATTGAGAGGCGTGCCAGGGTAAGAGTAGTTGACATGCCTGGGTTAGCACACCATGTAATCAGTAACAGAGGGAATTGTAGGTCCCATCAGCCACAATTCTGTCACAAAAGCAGCACCATCTCCCAGATGCAACCCAACAGAACATTGATGTAGAAGACCAACATATCTTTGATAAATGCCTTTATTTCCCTCAGTAGGAGATATCAGGCTGTTCCCTTTGTAAAACAAATTCCAAAAAACATCATCTGCAAGCCCTTGGCAACATTTTCTCTTCTTATCCCCAAGTGTGCAACACATTTCTCTTCCAACTTTGTTCTCTCTTTTATCTTTATAACTTGCCTTTCTTTAAGGCTCATTCCTCTATTTGACTGAATCCTTGTAGGAGAGGAATAAATAAGCACAACTGGGTTACTAATGGGCAGTTCAGTAGTGCTGATCACAAACCAGGCTCTCTCTCAGTCACTCTCAGAGTTCATCTATGCAAAGTTCATATGCTGCAAAACTGTCACCAGCCTTCCACTCCAGCAACTCCTGTTCAGGCATGCTTGGCTTGGGCTGAGTCCAAGGCACTGCATTTCCACTTTTTCAGAATAGTGAATTTATCACAGTTGCTTCCCCCCTGTAAACTAGATCTCAGTTGTCTGTCTCTGTCTCTCTGCACTGCCACAATCACAGAATCATTTGGGATAAAGGGTTCCTCTGTAGAGCATCTACCTCATAGCAAGGCTAATTTCAGAATTCCTGTAGCATGCTCAGGGCCTGACCAGTTGAACATCTCCAAGGATGGAGGTCAGCCTCCCTGGAAAGCCTGTGCCAATCTTTGGCTGCTCTCACTGTGAAGGATTTTTTTTCCACACATTTAATCTGAATTTCCTTTGCTGCAACTTATGCATTTCTCTTTTCATTGCACCTCTTGATCTTCTTCTGTGCCCTGCCAAGAAGACCGTGCCCATCCTCCTCCTTACCACCCTCAGGCAGCTGAGAACAGCAGTGAGGTGTCCCCATCTTTACTGTGCAGCTCCTTGAATCTCAATGCTCTCTGGCAGACAGAGGACCCAGAAACACTGGTGCTTTGCCAATATGTGTCCTCCAAAAGGGAGGACAATTGAAAAACTTCAGACATCTTAGGTATAGACAAGCCACTTCCAAATATCTCAAATTGCCTAAAAGCCCAGTGGAGCTGGTAAAAAAGGTCACCCTTACTGAACATTGGTGGGCAGGGTACACAGCCTCACTCAATTAAAAGTTAAACCTGGGATGCTACCTTTACATATTCAGTTCTTATACTCCTAAATCCAGTCAGGATTTGATCTGGGATCTTCAGTTTCAAAGGACAAAAGAGTCAAGTCAGATTGTCCTCTAATTTTGCATCTTGCAGACTTCTTCATTTCTCCACCAGATTATTTTTAGAACTTGTTCATTCTCCTTGTGACCTGGTTTCTTCATGTTATACCATGAATGACTAACATATAATCTTCCCCTTGAGAGGATCCTGCATCTCAACAGTCAGAAAAGTTATTACAATTCTGCAACAAAAGTGCACTTCTGGTCCAATCATAAATATGTTACTGATCATCATTCTGGGAAAAAGTTGCTACACTGAAGTGAATTGCTCTTTCAGAGGCTGCTGGGACAAGGCTTGCTTTTATAGATGGCTGCTTTAGTATGACAAACATCAAGCAGGCTTCTAGACACTGAAGGCTGTGTGTTCTCTTTCAAGTTGTGTTTCAGTACTGCTTGTGGGAGAGTATTTTTGTGTTGTGTTTTTCTATAAATCACTTTGACAGAATCGGAGACATGTATTTTTTCCATAGGGAAAAAGCCATGATATTTTCAACAAAATAACTGAAAAATACCATCTGAAATAAAAAGCAAGGAAATGTTATCTTAGGGCCTCAGTGACACCTGGTGTTGAGGCAATGGCTAAGATACTCCCTGGGGGAGGGTTCTCAGGGAAGTTGCCAGACCAATGCAGTAACAGCATCTGAAGGACCAGTGTGTTACTGAAGGAGCATCAGCAAGGAGAGAGGCTGAAATCTTGCTCCCAGGCACTGGCCATCTTCACTTCCTCAGGGGATAATCCAGCACAGCATAGTGCTGAGAATGGGCCCAGGAAGATCAGTGGGAATGAGGGGAGGAGGAAGCCCAGCAACCATTGTCCTACCTCTTCCACTGTTCCCATACTGCACTGTATTTTGATTTTCCTGCAGGATTGGTCTCGGCTTGTGCTGAGCTCCCATTGCCCAGGACAGAGGCCAGGTGTCAGGAGAGAGGTGTTCCCACACAACCCACAAAGCTGCACTGTTAAAGGTGTCAAGGATTAACACGGCCACGAAGATCTGTTGCACTTGTTTCAGCAGCACTATTGAGATGCTTCTCTGATATCAACCTATTTCTCCCTTTACAGATACTTTAAATGATTCTGCACAACAAGATTCATCAAGACTGGAGACAAGGGTTATGAAATGCAGAGGAGCTCCCGCAAAACAAAACACGACCGGGTAGCCTAGTCCAGAAGGGTCTTGCAGCAAACAGCAACATCACCACGTGTGGTGGAAGTGCAGCCCCGGGTTTCTGTGCAGGTGAGAGGAGGAGGCTCAGCATGGGGGCCAGCAGAGCTGGCAATCATTACACCCAGGCTGAGATCATGAGAAGCAAATCCATGCCTAGATGGGGAGTGTGGTCTTCTGGCATCAGGCCAAAGGAAGAAAGGCGTGAGGACAGGGAACGCATTTCTTAATGCTGCTTGAGGGAAAACTACATTTGCATTGAGGCTGAGCTGAGGCTGCTCTGTGGAGAGCAGGGATGGTTTTGGGTGTTCATCAAACACCTACTGCTGAGAGAGACAATAACTGAGGGCAATCTGATCTGTTGTCGTGTTCTCATCTGTGCACAATCTCCCTTGCCTTGCTGAAAATGAGAGCAATTCAGTTCATATTCTCCAGTTTCTCTTCCTGTCCCTCTTCTCAAAACTGCCATGAGGGCATTCTTCTTTCTTACCTGATAGAGTCTCCTTCCCCATTAGCTTTTTTTCCTGGCATTTTGTATGTTTTCCTCTGAACTGTTTCTCATTTTTTCCAAACTAGCCTCCTGTTACTGAGGTGTCAGAGCAGGGAGGATGCTGTTTTCTTTAACACAGAGGAGCTGCTGTCCTAGCACCATCCTTCATGGTTTTCGTACAAGGCTCCGGACATTTTGGAGTTTGCTCACCTAAATTTATCTACTATAAAGCATGCTAAGTACTGAGTGCTATTAAATAATTACCAATCACTTGTATGTGCTAGACAGCTGGTGATGTATTACGTTAATAACCATTACAGGCTAAGCTTTAATAAGAAAATACATTTGATTTGAGATTTGGGCTGACTTTAATGAATTTGTTCTTTTTTTCTTCCCTGCTTAAATGCATAAATTCACTTCTACCTATAAAATGCTCTGAAATATTCCTGGGTATGAGGATGCATAGATCAGTATTCTGATAATTCAAAACAAAACAGCTCCTGCTTTTCCATGAAAGCCAAAGTTCCCAAGGTTATTTGTGCAATCAAGGTCAGGTACATCATTAAAGCCATTATGTAGGATATGCTTGCTTTTAATCTCCTCTCCCTTTATGACCCATTTCCATACTAGGAAATGCTCTTGATTACAAAGTCTTTGCAACAGTGAAATGAAAGACAACACAGTGGTTTATTCTTGTATGTGGTATTCAAAAGCAATTATACTCGGATCATCTGTACTATTACCAGGAACCACTGTGCAGATGTTTCCAATACAGGTCAGGAGCTTTGTTTATGTAACACTTACCTTTCTGCCTCCTCTTTTAAGAATGGGCTATACATGGTCTTCACAGAGCACACTGCAGTGCAATTGCAAGGAAAATATCTCTGGCTGTGAAATCTCTATCTCGATATAAATACTGATCTGCCATCCTTGCCTCTACTAAATGCTGGCATATTTGTCACTGGTGTCGGCTGCATCTTTCTTTGAAATCCTCCCAGTTCCGGGGTGCAGGAGCAGCAGCATTCCCAGCTGTCCCCTGGAAGGTACCGCCAGGAGAGGGCATCGGCTTCCAGCGCAACCCCTCGTGTGCGCAGCCCCCGGGCATCCCCACACCTCCCTCTCGCCCTGGATGCTCCCGCATTTAGCGGGTCCCATTCCCCCTCCCAGCCACCCAGGCTGACATCAGCCCTGGGTTTAACCAGACATGACTATTGGAGGACTAGGTTTAAAACCCCAGTGCTTGCTTACACCATTCTTAAACCTCCTTAAAATAATCTGCATAAGACACTAAGCACCTCTGAAGATGCTGCTTAGATCTGCTCTCTCCAATTTTGAGGCCAGAAGACAAAATTGAACATAGTTGTCTTCAGGTTTTTTGTTTGTTTAGTTTTAGTATTATTCTGGCAAGGTGAGATGGATGGGGTTTGGTTGTGAGAGGCTGGGGGTGGGTATTTGTCCACTTGTTTTTGGGACTTTTTTACTTCTACTTCAAAAAGTAAAGTCTCATGTTAACTATAATTTTTTTCTAAGTTCTCTGGATAGATGGAGCCAGGTAGTTGCCCCCATAGTTTTGAAGGTTTCTGAAACCTGGTACGTTGCTCCTTTCTGACCAAGAGAGAGTTAGTTGTTAATTATTCCTATTTTCCTATGTTGCAAGGAAACTTTTGGCAAACACTGTGTATTGCAAAAATGCCAGGAAACCAAGCAGAGCATCCACCACCAAACTGCCTGGTCTGGTTTCAGGAGTTCCCACTCATTTAAAAATCTTCTTGTACAGCTTTATAACAGTGGGACTGGGCAGCAATTCTTCACATCTACTTAACATGGAAACCAGAGTCAGATGTAAAGACTACTTCTTACCTTATTGTTTAAACTTCTGAGGACAGAAGGGTCTTTTTCATGATGACTTGCAAAAATCTGTGCAAACAATTTTAAAAGGAAACACAGCTGATAATAGTTAGTTGATAATAGTTATGCCATCTATATGCATGGGATGTATTTCCTGGTCTTTCTTGCAAACTCATCACTATTCTACTGAGCAAAAGTGCATTTGCATCAAAGATGTCTCAAGTCCCTAAAAGCCCAGCACACCAAGAGCTGGTCTCACACTCCCTTCCAACCCCAAGTGCTGTGGGAAACAAAGCAACTTGATAAATTAACAGAAAATCTTTCAGAGAGGCGATACTTTCTAATTAGACAGAAAGATGCTAGACTTAGGCCCTGAAGCATTGATATGCCATTGATTTTAAAGGAAGAAAGGCACTAACATAACTACAAGGCTACCGATTTTTTTTTTTTTAATTTTATTTTCATAAAGCTCTTATTTCTGGTAGGTGAGCTGCGATTCTGATTTCCTACAACAGCTGGTAACATTGAATTAGTAGCATGAAGTAAACATTTGGCTTCCAGCAGCAGACAGAACAGCTGATAAAGACATGCTTCCTGCTTGCTGAATGGGATGAGACACCGTATGTCTAAGCAATTACACAAATACCACAATACCTTGCTCCAGCATGTGTGGAAAAAATTTCACTTCATTTCACTGTAAGTATTTTTACCAAATAGTTTGTCACCACATGAAATTACCTCTGGTGCTGGCTAATCCTAGTGGAAACGCTGTGAATATCCACTTAGGCAAGTCTCAGGCAGTAGAAGTGCAATTGTGCCACAGGGGTTGTGCATTCCCCATTACACCAGTGCAGGAGAAGCAAATGCACAGGTGTAAACATCTCTGTGGGATTGCATTTTAATGTCAACAGATTCAGCTCGCCTGAAGTTTCATCTGCTCCCAAATGAAATGTGACAATGAGTACAATTTTGCATTTCTTTTTGTCACATGGTTGGACCATCCCTGTTTGAGCTGGAGCTCCAGCTGCCTCTCAAGGGTGTGAGGCAATTCCTCTCATGAGGAAATTTCTTCCTTCACACATCGTGCCACTGTGGTACCTTCTGTCAGCAAACAGGAGGTTCCTCCACTGCCTATAAAAACTTTCCAAAAATTATGGGTCAGATTCCTGGAAAAGGTGTTGCTTTAACATGTGTTAGATCTGGAAAAAACAAGAAAAATTTAAAAAAGACCACACAAAAACCCAAAACAACAAAAACAAAGCAGTTGGCTCACTCCAGGCAGCATGTTTTCCCAGACAGCAGGACTTCCAGCTGTACCACGATGGTCTTCAGGCTTTCTGGTGCCTGGTGCCTCGTGGCCTTTGGCAGATCCTCCTTATGATCAAGGAAGCTGCCTTCTGCCTGACCTGCTGATTTGTAAGAGGACTAAGCACCCATGTGGCTTGAGGTAACCTTGGCCACCTGCCAGACACCCACCCAGCTGCTCTCTCCTCTTCCTCAACAGGATTGGGGTGGAAATAAAATGAAAAGCTTGAGGTTTGAGATAAAGACAGGAAGGTCACTCAGCAATAATTGTCATGGCCAAAATGGATTCTGGGAAAAATAATTGAATTTATATCCAATTAAAATAAAGTTGAATGGTGAGACACAAAGACAAAAAATAAAACACCTACTCCTTACCCCCTTCTTCCAAGGCTATTTCACTCCTTCATTCCCACCCCCTCTACCTCCTCCATGCTCCTCCGAGTGGCATGGGAGTGGTTGTGGTCAGTCCATAGCAGCTCCTCTCTGGTCCTTCCTATTCATGTTCCAGTGTGGGTCTTTCTCATGGGCTGAAGTCCCTCAGGAAAAGCTTGCAGCATGGGCTCTCTCCAGGCTGCAAGTTTGTTCAGGGCATGTCCACCTGCTCCACCACATGGTCCCCCACGGGCTGCAGTGTGGATATCTGCTTTGCCATAGGCTTCTCCACAGGCTGCAGAGTAATCTGCTCTCACTCCTCCTCCTTCCTCTCCCACCTTGTGTCTGCAGGCCTGTTTCTCACACTTCTGTCGTCACTCCTCTCTCTGCTGGGCAGTGTTTTACCCTTTCTTAGATGAACTTGCACAGAGGCACCAACAGCTGCTTTTTGCCAGAATGCAGAGCAACACACCAGCGAGTCCCATCCCTGGTCTTACCAGCTTTAGAAGTGGTCCGTGCCCCACCTTCAAACAATCCCCCAGACCTTCACACTACTCTTATGGGAGAAATACAGCTCCAGAGCCATATTCCACTAACAAAGGCACTCTCCCTATTTCTAGCCTAGGAAGACTCTTGGGTAGCTTATACCCATTTGATTTAAAGTGTCATACACTTTAAAATAGCTCATTTTCCTTCATGAAAATTTGAATATATTGTTGTGATGTCTGTGCTGGCTGAGGTTACATCCCTTCTCAACACTGTTCTTGTTAAACATCTGTTCTGTAGAACTTGTCCATTTCTCTGACCATCCCAGTAACTCTTCTGTACAGCAGATCTTTTAAAATTGGTTTTCTTGAGAGCTGATGTATTCAACCAAGAGAAGTTCCACCAGAGCCTCATCCTCCCCACTAGCACATTCCTCCTACCAAAAATGGACTAATGAGCAAATAAGAGGGTTTTCCCCCATTTTTTTCATAGTAGCAGCTCCAAGTTGTTGAAGAGATGATTCACAATATATCTTCCTTCTCTCCTCTTCAGTCATGTCCAACTGGAACTCCCATGGAAACAGCTGAAATTCTTTTACTGGTGCCTAAGGGGGATTTACAGTAATCCCATTTCTTACTCCAGCCACCAAGGTAGTTGCCGTAGGAGATAAAATCTTCCCTGTCACTGACAGTATTTTCTGATGTTGTCATCTCCAAACATTGCTGCAAATAGCCCTGGTTTTTATACCAGTTTGTCCTAAAACATTGTTAATGGGCTCCATTCTGGCTGAAAGCATTGAGACAAACCATCTGCTCATCAGTTTGACCTTGCTTATCCGTGGATCCTGTTGCTGGTCACCACACCCTCTAGTTTACATCATAATTTCCAAGATTAAAAGTACTACCTATTCCAGAGGGATGGAAGAGGGATGTCCTTTGTCTACAAAGGACATCCCTCAGTGTTTTTTTATTAAAAACCAATATGGGTCAATCAGATGTGATTACTTCCAGAAAAGCTGTCACATTTTCTCCCATTTTCTTTTTACTTCCTTGTGCTTCCTTATTCTTCCCGTTTATTCTGAAACCTGTTATTATACTGAAGTCAAACTAAGTCTTCGATCTACCAGACTTTTTACATTCCTCCTGTAGAAAACAGAGTATCTACATTAAATATCATTGAAACACAAGACATATAAGTCTTTTTCCTCCTTCTCCACATCCCAGTTTGACTGATTTAAACATAACACACTTTTTTTTTGTTAAGTGAATCTTTGTTGCTATTTTCGCTCCTTTCTGTTGGAGATTATTTTAATACCTTTGACTTAAAAACTAATGCCTCTGCTACTGTCATGTCATGGGAGGCCCTGGGGACACCAGCTTCCCCTGCTCATACAAATGTGCTCTACTGAAATTGAGAAACATATGGACCTTGTTTTGTATGTCCATCTACTTAAAGTAAATGAATTTAAACTTGTAAATGGAATCAGAGTTTGCTTTATAAATCAGTTTGTGAAACATCCTGATGAGTACAACTAATCACTTTTGTTGGTGCGGTAATTCTTGGCAAGAGGATGACAGTAACAATGTAAGTTAATCCTCTGTACCAATACAACTCGGAGCAGCATTTCTCTAACAGATCCCTATCTGTATTTCATCATTCCCTGCATTGCCTCAAAGGGATTCCCTGCAGAACCCACACAGTTCACATAATTTGGCCTCCAATTTTATTTGTACTTCTCATCAGCATCCATCTTACTTTTACATCTCTTTTTGAATAATGCATACGCATTAACAACATACATTCCTGTCTCATACAAGAAACACACATTTTATCAACTTGAACTCAAGACAGTTACTAAATATCAAAGGCAGAGGCAACCCCCAGAACAGCTCTAGATGAGGTTTGGGGCTCAGACACTTTCCAGTTGCTGCTGAGACTGCAGAAGAGTACCAGGAGCCACAATTATTGCCACACAGGTGTGGATACTGCTGATGTTCCCAAGGTCACATCTCCTGCCAGTTTTGAACAAAGTCACTGGGTTTTGTCATTATATGCCATTAACCTTGAAGACAAGGCTTGCAGTGGAGCAGTCCCATCTCTGCTGGCTCACACGGGGGAGGCCAGGTTGGTGCTGTGGCTTCTGCCTTCTAGGTACTTCCTGGAGATTTGGCTTAACATATAAAGAACTGCATCTTACTGAGCCTTGCTTAGAAACTCACGCAATTTCATAGTTGAATTGGCATGTGAAGGAGAGGGAACTGTCTTAGCAACCACCTCAGGCATTCAGAGCACCCTCCCAGAGGAGACCAACATAGCATAAACTCAGCCTCTTTCACATGAAGTGTAAATCCATTTCCCTGGTCTATGCTTTTTGTGTTAAGAGCCTGCAAGTGAGAAGACACACAGCTAATGTAAGAAGCTCTGTTTTACCAAGTCCATCACCAGCCTGTCTGGGTTTGTTGCAATGTACTGATTAAACACTCATATCAGAGAGGGTTCCAAAACAATCACCTAAGGGCAAGGGGAGCTACAAGGAAATTGCAAAAATGCTCCCATCCTGGAGAGAGGTATTAATCCCCATTCTATAGACAGGACAGCTGAGTCAGAAAGTCCCTCTCAGTCACGTTAAGCTTTGCTCCTGGCACTCATCATCTCAAGGTATCGGGGCTGCTCTGCATTCAGTGATCCCAGCGGGAGTTAAATCCATCATGGACCAGTATTTCCACAGCAGGCAAGGGAACAGTGTTCAGTAACTGCCAGAGGTTTCTGTGAAGAACTTGTTGCCAAACCTCTGGTACACTAAATATCTCTGAATACCTGCAGGTGTTCTTCTATCATGGTGGCTTCTCCTTGGCCTGACACAGGATGGGGCAATGCATTAAATCCATACAAACCCACAGAATTCAAGCAGAAATCATCAAAAGTGTTTTAATGATTAAACCATGTCAAACATTAACAATGAAGTATATTCAGATGAGCCAAGGGTTTATTTCTAGCACATTTAGACAGCCTATGTTGAACATTATAGCTGCTGTACTGAGCTATGTAAAGACTCTGCAAACCAGTACCTAGAAATGAAGACACACACAAGCTTTGATAATGTAAACATAACAGACACTGTCTCCTTCAAAACAAGGAATGAAAACCCACAAGGCTAGTAAGAGAACTTATTAATTCCGTAAGAGATGTGCAAAAATTTTAAAAAAGACTTAAAAACAATTAAACGTGTTAAAACTGGCATTTATATAAATATCAAAAAACCAAATAGTTAAACATGAGCAATGACCAGCAGAATGTCTTGCACAATTCAATTTTTCAGAGCTTAATGGACTCCACCATGGTAGATGCCAGAGTACCAGCAACAGATACTGGCTTTGCAACTGACTCCTCATATGTGCAAGACAGCATTTTACGAGAAGGAGTAACTTTAACCAGCACTCAAACCAAATCCTTAGATAACAAGTCAAACATTACCAGTGATATACACAACTCACATTACAGAAACAGACATTTCCAGCACATTTCAGTAACATTTAAAAAACATTAGCTATGACTTAAACTGTTTAAACTTGCTTGTTTGGGAAAAAAAAATCTTTGTGTTAGGCACATTTTGAAAGTGAACGTATGCTACATGAAGAACAGTTCAGATACCAACTTAAATACAGACAATTCCATCAGAAAAGCATCTTTCTGGCTTCACTTTTAAATACGCTTTTGGATATGTCACAGACTTAAACAGTAGCTCCTAAAATGTGGATATGGCTATGGCAATAACACTTGAAACTGCCAGTTTCATATTAAAAACCACTCTTCATTTAGCATTAAAGAATTCTCAGAAATAAGAAAGAAAAAAAAGAAAAAAAAGTAGAAAGAATAGATGGGTCCACCCTGTATATGCTCTAAACTTTAGAGACAATATTTAATCTTACTCGACTGTGTAAGCGCCAATTACTTTTATGTTAGTGATGTACTTCAAATAAAAAAATAAGATCTATTAAAAAGGTAAAATAACTTTTCCATCTGTTTTGTGACTGTTGAGTCAATTAAAGCCAAATATACAAAACTAAATGTGCCATTTCCAATTTCACTGTATCGAGTAAGAGATACGTAGCATTGTGTATCACATACAGAACAGTAAAATGATCAATGGATTCTTCTAAATGACTTTTTAATAAAAAGTCAATCAACTGAAAAGTTGAAACATACCCTAATTTTTAAACCAGTAATAAGCTTTGGGCCCTGCTTTTTAATTTAAGGCATGTGTGTTTATCTACTGAAACCAGCATCATACAAATTACCTCTACAATCACATGCATGATCTATAGTTAAAAAAAATGGAGGTTTAGATTACAGTGTTTTCAAATTGTGAATCATAATTCAGCACCTATCATATTGACTAGTAAGGCAACAGCAGTGTCGGATAATATGATAATACTCCCTTCCACAGTCTATAGCAGGGTCAGTGACAGCCCAGAATTATTTTTAAACTTTAACCTATTTTTATGTTCTGTATACAGTTTCTAGGGTGTTTGCACTGGTTAAGTCCTACATAAATCACACTATTCTAGGCAGGAATAGTTACAGTAGCCATTAGAGTATTAGTGCACAACTCTCATTGTGCTTACAATCAGATGATTTTGTTGTTGGGGTTATCAAAATGGTTTTTCAGTTTGGTCTTCAATCCTTCCTTTGTTTCCTTTGTTTCACATTGTTCTCAAGGGAAGAAAAGCTGTTTGTGTACCCGTTCGCAATGGCCGTGGAGCCGTTCTGATACTCTTTCCTCCTCGAGGATGCCTTCTTGTTGTAAGTCTAGAATACACGGAAAGACACATGGTTTTACTTAATTAGATATAAATAACCACTTCCTCACAGTAACTCTAGAAACACAGACGTAAACTTGCATTCATCTTTTTTAAAGACCTTGTGCCGGTATTAAAGAGTCTAACAAGCTCCACCACTTTTTGTGTATAAGACTATACTACGCCTTTCATTCATCACAGTGAGAGGAGTAGTTCACTTGAAAAGAAAAAGGCTTGGCAGTGTGATGGTAGTGTCATGTTAATAGCAAATTAGAAACAAGGGAAGCCGTTTTATGAGCAGACTACGGGATAAGAATTTACTCAAAACAACATGCGAGGAAGGAGGTTTGAGGCACTGCAGGTGACAGTACCTTGAACAAAGCCAGAACAAGAGGTAGGTAAACAATAAAGGTGAGGGAAGTTCAGAGATAGAAATGTGAAGGGAACTTCCATTGGCTAACACAGGAATCCAAAACTAACAGAACTGGGGAGATTGTCTAAAAAAATTACAGACAGCAAAATATACATTAATTTTTTTCAAAGGGGCTCAGTGCCTGACAAAAGCACATTTCCCCAAATTTCTGTGTGAAAGGAATTTAAACAGTTAGAAGTTAAAATATGAGCAAAATTGACAAAGAAAAACAAGTAATATCTGGAGTATACTATAATGTTTAATTAGCATGTTCATATGCAGCAAGTGATAGAAATCATGGGACTAATTATAAGAAGTACCAGTGGAACAAACAGGGAAGCCTGTTGTGCTTCCCCCCCATGAATCATTCTCACCAGAACTAAAATGCCCAAATCTCTCAAATGACATTTGAAACATGTAACAGAGTTTGCTTGTTTGGGGGCAGCAGGCTGTTGGTTTGATTTTCTCAGACAGTGGTACATGATTTTCTGTACACAGTAGTTGTACATCTTTGTACAGAGCCCAGTTATGAACTGCTCAGAATAACACAAACCAAGTCTGCATCTGTTCAAACATGAAATCAGATTTGTACAAACACAACTAAACCCACTGATTTTCCATATGAAAATACAAACAAATGCCTGTAGAAGTGAACCAAATCCAGATTTCTGCATGTCATGAGTTTAGGAAGTTTCCCCTGGATATAAAACAAGCATTTCCCCTTGTAAAAGCAGAAATGAACAATTCTTTTGGGTGCTTCACAGGTTCACATGCTGCTGCTTTATTTCAGACTGGAAAGCTTTGTCATACGTAAAGCTCTTCCTCTCCCTTACCTGCAGTTAAAATTGAAGTAAGCCTTTTTTTTATCACTCTGGCTTACTGAAACTAGTAAACATTCTGAATTACAGGTACAAAACATCAGAAGATTTGAAAGTACAGGGTAGATAAACAAGTGTAGTACTTAAGAACATACGCATGTTAATGAAGGATAGCAAAAGGACATTTCAAGCGTATCTTTCTGTAACAGCTTTCCAGTGAGATACAGCCAGTGGAATAGTAGAGTAATGAATGTTACTTTTACCTGAATATAGAAATTTGTGAAGAGGATAATCAAAGAAATCATATAAGAAATCTGAAAATACAGCCACCCCTGAGGAAATGCACATGGCCAAACAACACCACAGCTGGTCTGGAAGATTGTCAAGACGAACTGAATCTGGGGAGAGAAAAAAAAATAAGAGAAATGGAGCACATTAATGGAAGGAGCAAAAAAATCATTAGTGACCAAAATCTCAAGTTATTCCCAAAACAAGTAAAGAATATGTAATATTGTGTGTTTGACAAGTATTTTCTCCGTAAACCTGAGTTAGCAGCCATTCAGATTGTGGTATCCTGCTAAGCATGTTTATTTGTATTTTTCCATTTTCGAACATTAGCGTAATTTACATAGCACTGATATATAGATGTCCCAAGGAAGAAAGGCCACCTTCTTCCTAGTGAGAGTTCATTGGGATTTGACTCTACCATCCTAATGGAGCAGATCTGCATATCACTGCTTCAGCTCCAGATATCTGTGGTCACTTGGCTACACATAGACCCCTGCAATCTCTTCCCACAGACAGGAACTGTCTGACATGGCTCCAGTGGAAGAATTTTTGGGGTAAAGGCTGCAGGGAACCTGGGGAGTCAGGGGGTTGAATAAGAGTCCAATTATTTTTAATTATCTCTTCTGGAAAAACAGAGTTTGGGCTTATGTGATGCAGAGGGCCTTAGGCAAAATTCATCCTCACATAAAGGCTACCAGATTAGGGAATGTTTATTTTAAAAGGGAAAGACTGTTTGTTCTGCTCTGCTATTTTGCTGCCCTAACAACTATGCATGCAGAGCAGGCAAGGAAGTGAAAGCAGCTATGACAATAGCCAGGGGAGCAACCAAAGCACCAAAACACTGCACTCTGTAGCATTTGAACAACCAGGATGAAGAACAGAGCCTAAATCTGGAAAGAAAAACAGAAACAAACCTCAAACCAAAGCAACTCCCCCCATGCCTCCCATGAAAATAATGAGCCCCACAGCTACAGCACTTAGCCATTCTTCAGGAAGGAGAGTGCTAAGAGAAACATGTTGAGAATCAACACTGTGAATTGCTGGCAGCAAATGTTATTAATCATCACCAGTAAATGTTATTAAAACTATTCACAGCTCTGAGAAGGTGGTGGAGGGGAGGAGGGGAGGAAGAATGTAACAAAATAATTTAGGTTTCACTTTCCCTCACAACAAAATGGGGAAGACAACACTCATGCACATTTCGTTGTGGTGTTCTGACATGTTTTACACATTGAAACCTGGCTCTTGTGCAGTACCACTACAGCATGTGCTGTATTACTTAATTTCACTGCTCTTATCACCACCAGCACACAGTGGTCAGGCTTCATCACTGCACGCACTAGAAACAATGCAGACAGGTACAAGGGATCCAACACAGAATTACAAGAGAAAAAATCTGCCCATTTAAACTGCAGGAAGAGAGCAGAAATACCGAACAGTTTTTAATAAACCATGCAAAAGTAGGACAGAAAAGGCATTGTCCCACAGGACTAGAATGGCCCTTGTTAGCTGTGGACAGCAATTCACTCGGTTTCTGGTCTGTCCCAGCCTGACCAACCAAGCACAAGGAAGAGCAGGTTAGCTCAAGAGGGCTTGGAAGAAAAGCCTCCTCCCTGGCTACTGAGTCCCAGAAATCCCAGCACTGCAACTCTCAAATGCATCTAGCCACACAATATGGTGAGGAGGGGAAAGATCGTACAGGCCTCAGCACTGATTCATGTACACCACCAGTCCCAAGCTCCCCACTGTCCTGAAAACAGAGCAAACAGATGTGCAGAAGCTGGACTGCTAAGGTGATGTAGGCACTACAAGATGTAGAAGGTACCAGCTCTCGTTCTCCCTTCTTCTATCCCCTGCATAAAGTTCCTGAATTAAAGGCAAACCCAGGACATTCGGTAGAGACAAGAGGACCTCATCATGAATACAAGAGCGTGCTGAAGCACTGAAGAGCAAATCACTCACCAGCTGCCCCTGAGTGATGTACTTCTTCCACCACAGATAAGGACGCATTGCTGGAACAGCAGACAATCCATAGTAGGAGTACATGAGGACATGGATAAAGCTGTTCAGTGTGGCACCAAAGTAAGCTAAAAAAAGGGCAAGGGAAAAAGAAAGGACACTCCATTACCAGGAAGGAACATGCTGTTTCATGGAACCCACAAAAATAACAAGTTCAAAATGTTACTATTTAAAATGTGATTTCTCTTAGAAGAAAAGCAAAGAGGGTTCTTTTTTACCCTGTTTTTTATTCTGCCTACCCAATGGAATAGCTGAGCTGCTTTGCAGCTTTACGCTTTACACCAGCCTTCTGGTTTTGTTTCCGCAAGTTAACTCTTTTTCACATCTACATTACAGTTTCTCAAAGGAACTGAGGAAGCTGATAAAAAGAAGGAATGTTCACATACCAAACAATCAATAGCTTCACCCATCTATTTTTAGGTTGATTGCACTTCCTTCCAGGCAGAAGCCAATTTTGTTATTTATAACCAAAACTTCAGATACCTTCAGAAACTGCAAGTTTGCTATTTTATTTGTCCTTGTTTACAGCACCTTTAGCCATTAAAGAAACTTCTAGCTTAACACCAAACTGCATAGAACTGTGATGGCACAACAGAACATAAAGCTTGGAAGAAGAAAAAGACATGACTAGAAATAGCACTAAAGAGTTTTCAAGATCACAAAAGCACGATATAGATTCTAAGGATATGCAGTTTTGACTGCTGTATGAACAAGGATTGACTTCCTTGGAGGAGAATGTGTTTCCAGATGCAGACTTTTTATAAGTTCAGTATTACTCACTGTTGTGCTGACAACACAAAACAAATACGAGTTTCTATGCTGTTTGGCTCAGAGAGCAGATTCCTGAGGAATGCAGCCTCTTGGTCTGCACTGCCAGTAGTTCACATCCATCGAGTTTGGAAAGGTTTCTCCTGATTGGAGTGTTTAACAAAGCCAGTATCTATAAGCTGCACATCTAAACCACAGCTAAGCCATGCAAATGCAGTTAGGAAACTAGATGCCAGCTAAATGCAATGGAAGTAAAGAATTAAAGCCAGATTGCCAAAGGTTAGCAGGATTTAGACATGAAAGACATGAAAATCTTCCACTTAAGATTAATTTGCTCATGTTCATTAGTGCTCAGGGGACAGGATTTTAATTGAAATAATTTGTTATGGCCAGTGGCATAATGAGATTAAATTAAGAAAGTCATATCTCAAGGGAGCTTTACAGATAAAAGGACAAGAGTCACTCTTAGCTGGTTTACAGCTGACACAAGCTTCTGGCTTGACTTGGAAAAGAGTATTGTTTCATCAGAGGGTCTGTAACTACAGCAAAAGTAGAGAAAGCAAGGCTGATGGGTATCTGACCTGGGCTACTGCACCTGATAAATGTCACACTGCCACACAAATTCTTCAAACTACATAGACATTTCTTTCCTAGAGGCTGTGCTGGTAGCTTAGTTCCTGCAACCATCTACAATAGTTGCAATTCAGCAAAGCAGCTTAATATGGTACAGAACAAATCCTGCAGCTGAAGGTACCAGAGATATTTGGTTCAATCAAAAGACCACCAAAGCAAAGCTCTGTTGCAGATGTTCCCCCACCATATCCCAGTACTTACAGTGACCACAAGGCACCCAGTTCATAACAAACCACCAGATGTTCAGCATTGTTGCATGGTGGTAGACATGCAGAACAGTGATCTGATGATTATTTTTCCTCAAAATGAAAAAGAAGGTATCCATGAACTCAATGAGTTTGGAGAAATAGTACCACCAGAGGACACGTATGATCTGGAAAGGAGGAAACAAGTTTTAGAAGCATTGCACATTGTGGGGGCTTTCAACTCTTATGTTATCTAAGTAATTAAAACCCAGACTCTGTCCTGCACTATTTGGATTGAAGATACTCCTGGGACCTTCTGTAATACTTCTGCCTCCAGATTCTCCATAGGAGATCGAGGTACAAACCTATAGCTACAGCTGAAAACAGGATGACAAAGACTGCTTTATGAGGCTACTCCTGTTTACCTGGGTTGTGCTGGGAGAAACAAGAAAATACTTAACCAGAGCTGGTGCTGCAGTGCTCTCTGTAAAGGACAGGTCAGAAGTGTGACCAGAAGAAATCATTACCACATCTCAGAAAGAGAAGGGTAGTCACAACACAGAGTGGTTGGATACAGTCTGAAGACCAGGTCCTCATTTTTGGGAGTTTGGGAACACTTGAAGATTTGCACATAATTACTCACAAAAATACCAGCATGAATATATCACAGATTAACTATTATGTCTGACAGTGCATTGTCCATTGTATAGCAAAAGGAGGAAGAAAGCTTATAGTTTAAGCAAAATGTGCATAATCAATACTGTTCTGCTCTCCACTTACACTCAAGTGGACAATTTGAAACATTACCAGCTCTAAGTCTCGATTATGGTACCTTCATATCAGCCTCTCCTCCACTGTGTGTATCCTGACAGAAGAAATTGTATCCTCCTTCCAATACTCCCGTCACCAGCTGAGCAAATAAAAAAAAATAAAGTGTTATTTGGGGAGAAGGCTGAACTCCATAGCACCTGCAAACCTCCACAGTGGCTCTGCCCAGACATCTGGTGTCAAGAGATTCCTGGGCATGTGAAGGTGGCATTAGGTTGAATGCAAGTTCCAAGGAGTGATCAAATCACAGTGGAGGGTGAATTAATAAATTCCCCCAACTGGGGTATACCAGAATAAAAATAGGAGGTAACATTTTATCCCCACTTATCCCACACAGTGTGATCATCTTCAGAGTCATATTCCAGACAGATTCTCAAGAAATCTCCTCCTTTGCTGATGAACTCATTGTTAGAGAAAGTAAATAACCAAAGTTCCGTAAATTTTTCTTCTGATTACTTCTGGAAAGAGTTACTTCTTTAAGAAATTTTATACTCAAGAGATGTGACTACAATTTTTGCAACCATGTGACAGAGCTTATTTTCAGCTTTGCTCTCCCTAACAGCTAACAACAGATGTTTCACTGCATTGCCATTCTTCAAGATCTTTTTAAGCAATTCACTCATCTCAAGCACATTACATCCTTCCCAATATAAGTGACTTCCCCTGCAAGATATGCCACTGCCTGCCTAACTTCCTGGCATAACAAATAATACCTCAAACACTGGAATCACTATTAAGAGTAATGACCAACTATTAGTCATGAAAGATGACAGGGTGTCTGCTGTGGAGGGACTGGCTCAAATCTCTAGAGAAACAAGATCCATACTGGATGTTCTCACTCTTTCACAGATGGTAGGAAATGGTAGGACAGGTTGAGAGTAGACTGGGAGGAGGGAGCACATGCAAGGACATGAACAAGATTCCCGTTAATATCTCAACAGAAGGGATCATTGGACATTGTTTATCAAGATGTTCTTCCTCTTGGGAATAGCATGAGGAGAGGAGGAACAACTCTAGGTGACTCCCAAGAGAAAAAAAATTTGTTAGGTATCTCAAATATCTGAAAGGCAGAAGCAAGTTGTAAGTTTTTGGCCTTATCTTTCTGCAGAATAAAAAACAGCTTTGCAAAGCCCCAGTGGAAACTCCTTGTACTGTAAGTAATTTTAAATGAATACTTGATTAAAGGACTACAATAACTGCTATGACTAAATGCTGCTCAGAACTGTGAACAGGAAGCTAATTTTAAAAGGTTCAAAAAAGATTATCACTCAAATGATCTACCTTTCCCCAATGTTATTTCTTTCATGCCTCATTTTCCCCCTAAATTAGCTTTTAAAACAGTTGGTTGGCCTAGATCATTATTTTTGACCTTCTGAGATAGAATTATTGCCGCAATTTAGGGAGAAAAACGTACATCTAGTTATATCATAACATACAGACCTGGAAGCATCTCTTGTATTAGAGATATATCAATAGCACTCTGCCACAGCAAGGGCAGGGCAGCTGTGCACATCCTGCACATCAACAGCAGAGCCAGGCCTTTTCCCTACCCAAGCAACAAAGGGAAGGCAGCCATGGAAGGACTCCTGTCCCGGCCAAAGGGCTGTGCAGAGGACACCAGTTTCAAAGTAGCACCTTGCTGAAGGAGCAGCTGTGCCCCAGAGCAAGCTTTGCACCAAGCCACTTTCAGGCCACTGAGGGACAGAACTGCGTGGCCTTGCAAGTGCCCACCAGTCCCTCAGACAGAAGACCACATTATGCTATGATCATGTTAAGAGCTTACAGATGTTTTCATACAGTTCTCATAGTTCAAGGAAGTGTTAGGAATAGAAGGATAATCATATTGTTTATATTGTAATTAATCCAAACAATGTCCATCATTAATGCTGCACTCCATAAACTTCTTCCCAGCAAAGGCTGGCATAGTGAATCCACAGAGCTTTCCCTGCAAGTGATACAAGTTCATCACCTAAAGCACAATGCAACCAAAGGCGTCTCCATGGATCCCACCTCTCTAAAGGACAAAGGCATCAGTGTGGCTATGAGCAGTGGCTTCAGCTCAACCTGAGTACTCCCTTATTTACAAAAGAACATATTGTATGCTAGGAATGTTACATTCTCACAGCCACAAACGACATAGGCAAAGCAACATTTGTAGGAAATGTCAGCATCTTTTATCATATAAACAGCTAGTATAGTTACAAAAATAATTCCCCACTTTCCAGAAGGAACTAATTAGTAAGAAGCTGCTGTTGCTGCCCACAAACTGCTGTTGCTGCCCACAAACCTTACTCAGTGCAACATACAACATGTAAATAATCTTTTTCCCCATTTTGCCAGCTGCTCCTTTGCCTGGCACCACTATTTCTTGCACCCACAATGCTTTCATCACATGCTGGAAGGCTTCAGAAAACAAAACCAAGAGATCATTCTGCAACATGACCACAAATGGCTCCATTATGCATGGGTGTACAGCCTCAGGGAGCTGCTTCCCTGCCACCACAAAGCGGTAAGGAGGGGTCAGAAATTGCCAGCAGTGCACTGAAGTCCTTGCTCATACCTGTTGAGGTCTGCTCCCTGGATAGCCAGCATTTCCAAGCCCTCCTTACACCACTGTGCAGTAGGTCTGAAACTTGCCCAGAAACAGAGCAGTGGCTCCTCTGTCAACACAGCCTGGAGACAACCTTTCCGTCCTTGCCCACACTCTCTAGAAGTCCTTCATCTTCAGGCTGGCAGGAGTCCAGGCCTGCTGATGGCACTGCTGTTGAACAACCACAGGCAAATCTTCTCTCAAGAAATTAATGTGTCCAGAAAAGGCCAATTACAACCATTTTCACTTGAGTAAACCACTTCACATGGTTTCTAAACAGCACAAAAAGACAGTTCCTTCATAAGCCAATTAAAATGGTACTCAAACTCAATGTTAGCTCCCTCGGCTCAGGGGAAAACCCTGCAGCTCAAGGTAGCATTTGTGCTGCAACAACCCACACTTTCTTCCCCTGCAATGAAGTCTTTTTTTCCTAATGCTTTCCTTTTGTAATTCTGTTGCTGAATTCTTTAAAATACTGTGGCACATGCTTTTTTATCAACTCTGCTACCAAAGGAAGCCAGTCTGACTGGGTGGAGCAGAGGTGTTATTGGGGAGGATTTTGTATTTTCTGGTGATGAAACTGAAGTCTGAGACTCACTGAAGAGGGGCAGATAAGGGACCTAGCACTGCATCACGCTATCAAGGCGTGATGGGTTTACAAGGTTCAAAACAGAGCTAGATTAGAATGAAGAGAAACAGAAGTTCATGTCTGATCAAAGCACGCAAATGCCTGCACAAATATGGAACTTTATCTTTACATGAATGCAGTCACCCCAGGGCAGAGATAAGGACTCCAGGAGGGTGGAGAAAAAACGGGGAGAAGAAAGAGCAGCCTAGCTGTCACCCATGGCTCACGTGACACAGCACCTCATGTGCACAGAGACCCCCACTTCCTAAAACTTTTCCTACAGCATATGCAACACCTCACTCATCAGGAAAATCTAAGACTTTTTTCAGGCAGATTCAGTAGGGAATTAACTTTTCAGATGAAGGAAAAAGACAATAAAGAGATCACTTAAGAAAGTGAGCCCTCATCATTGACCAGTTTTCTCTAATGCAAGTCCAGGTGGTCCAGATCACTTGGCTGGTTTTGCTAATGAACACCCTCAAAACAACAAAGGTCTGTTTGCTGTCTCCCCTCTTTGCTAAATTACCCAGCTGAGACTCCAGCAGAGAGGGCACAGGCCTTACTCACAGCCCTGCAAGATGCCTTGTGATCCCACTGCAGAGCAGCAACACAGGTGGAAGCAGTGCTGCCTCTGCTGTTCCAGCTGCTCCTGCAGCTCCTTCAGACACAGCCGTGCCACCCTGCAGGGGATCAGCTCACATCCTAAAACCCCCCTGCCAGATCCCCTAGGCACCTTCTCCACCATGCAGGAAGTCACTCCTTGGTGCCCCTGCCTGAGATATAAGAGCGTTATTTCTCCTTAAAGTCCAAGCACTGTAGATTTTTACAGAATAAAACATTGTCTGTTCTTGAAGAACATCCTGTCCTCCTGAAGTATGTGACAAATTAGCCTGGAGAAACCTCTCCAGCTCCCCTGGATCTGCCTTGCCTGTTATATTGTCTGGGACAAGTGCAGTCCACTTCTCTGCGAGTACCAAAACCCAGCCAAGTCATTAAATATTCCAATAAAAAAGGTATAGCAAGCACAGACAGAAACTATTAGGAATTCCACATAAGAGGTCTAAGATTTCTAGTGATTTTAGACCGAAGTACACAATATCTAGAGTTGCACAAATCCTACAAAGCCAAATTCCCCCATGTTATTGCTTACAATCATTCAGACAAAAAGATCCAAACACCAAGTAGGTCATCCTTTTCATCCCAGTTGGGAGGATGTCTCACTTTAACATCTTGTTTTGGTCACATAATATGCAAACTGAGCTGTGATGCTATGAATCATGACCTGAATCACCATAGTTATAACTCAGGAAAAACTTCAAAGGAGGGTTTCAGGTGTATTGTACACAAACTATTAAAGCAACTTCTTTTCAGACACGCTACTAAACAAGTTCATAAATGGTGATATTTTATGATTTTCCTCACAGTAGGACTGAAAAATTTTAATCCAACTGAAACTCAAAATGACAAGGAGGAGAACAGGGAGTTACACCAGTTTTTTGAATGCTGTTCCTCATCATTTTGTCTTAAAAGCATGTAAGTATAGTATAAAGTGCAACTGATATATGACTAATCCTTCAAAGGGAAATTTCCAAGACTGATGAGATACGAGCAATGGTATCACATGCTGTGCTCCAACAGGGCTAATTGTGCAGTTACTTCAGATAGAGAACATACCTGGAGATGCAAGAACCCATTTTTTCCCTATGCCCTTTGGCCCTCTCCCTGCAAACATCAAGCAGCGTGGTGTTACGTCAGCATTGCTCTCTGCTTTGCAATGTTTTTATGGGATCAGTCCCTTGATGCAGAGCATCACTTGCCCTCACATCCAGCTTGTAAGTGCTGCCAACCACATTTCATTGCCACTATTATGTGTTTAATAATCTTCATAATGTTCTAGCTTCGTGTGTGCCCATTTACAAGGAGAAGGTATATTTACAATACTAATGAACACTTCCATATGGATAATAGATTAAGTGCAACACTCACTTTAACATAAAGCATTTCATTATATAGGAAAGAGGGGTCTTAATATTCACTGTAATTTCATTGTGTCATTGTTCCACAACATAATAGCTATTTATCTGGTTGCAAGTATGAGGACTTCTTCAGCATATAATGAACAGTCGTCCCTTGGTAACCTGTTTATTGTTAGCAAGAAAAAGGCATTTACAGGATCAACAGTTCAGGTACTTTCTCTTGTTTAAATTTACCAGCAGGTTTTGTAACACAGCAGAACGTTATAGTAATTTAGAAGCTATGATTATTATTCCAAGTATTAAAAGAAGAAAGACTGGCTATCCTGAGAGTTTTATCTATACTTGGTACAACTGAAGAAAAGTCTGCACTTGTAAACTCTCAATAACACGATTGGAGGTTAAAATAATAGATCACTATATAACTGTAAATAATATCTGCATAAAATAATGCAGATGGACACTGAAGTCAACATGAACACTACAATTAGACAAATTAAACTGATCAACACACATTTTTTCTGGATCATAACACCCTGACAAGGAGGTTAGAAATGTAAGCATATGAAAAACACAAGTTGCAAGTACCTACTGAATCCAAAACTGCTCCCAACTGAACAATCTAATATCACATTTTCAACATGAGCCAATATAATTAAAACAGATGCTGCAAAATAAGCCTCACCAACCCTTTTTCTCTTACCTCATAAAACATATACAGAGAAAGCAGTGTAAGTCCAAGGTTGTAGATCACTAGAATACCCCTGCATGAGAAGGGCTGCTTATTCCGCATGTACTTTGGTCCTAGCCATACAATTAGTAAGTACAAGACTGAGAAGATAAAGGTGGGTGTATAGTTCTCCAGAAGAAGCCATCCTTTTACTCTAGGGTCTGAAACAAACAAACAAAAACATACAAACACTTAGATTTTGTAAGAAGAAATCAACATATCTAAAAATAGCTGTACCCAAAATGCTTCCAGTGATGGAATACCAAAGAGAGACAAAGGAAGTGCAGCAAGCCCTTTTATTAATGGCCTCATTGCTAAATACAAACAACAATATCTTATTTATATATTTGTTAAAGAAAGCAGAGATAATTCTTTTCCTAGGGCAAAAATATTCTTAAGTTATTACCACTATTATTTTGAAATACTTATTAACATTCAGAACTGTCACCCACTTGAACACCACAGGTAAAATTATAAACAAAAGCTTCAACAAATTTCTCCCCTTTATTTTCTCACACCAACCCTTCCTGATGGTACACACCTTGTTTCCTAGAGTCAGCAAACCTAGGAGTGAAGCAGACACCTCTGTTGTTATTGGTGGACGATCCTGATAATTATTTTCCAGTCAGTACTAACGCAAATAGACTTGTGTGTGTGCTATTAGAAAGAATTAAATTTTGGAGTCCTTGTATGAGCAATGGAAAACAGAGTAGTCAGCTCAGCCTGAGTAACCAGTCTGGTTGGCAATGCTTTGACTTCTCAGGAAAAGCACATAAACCAACCTGAACCAGAGAATTTTAGGGGACCACTTGGAACATTTGTGTGATCCTTTTGAACCACAACTGTGTTGTCCATACTCAGCAACAGCACAGTCTCTCACTCTTCTCACTAAAGTCAGCCCAAAGTACTGAAACCAAGTTAACCAAACTATAAATGAACAATTCAAGTATTGCTGTCATTCACAGACTTAATTTTAAAGGAGTTGTACATGGATCCTGAATGTAAGAAATAAGGCCTTAAAACTGTAGGTTGGAAAGTAGGCAGGCAAGCCAGGGAATTGTCTGGATGTGCCACTTTGATGGTTCATTATTTTTCACACACAGCAAACAGAGACCATATGCCAGCACACGCAGTATGTTACATCAGAACATCCAGGCTACTTTAAACAGGCTTAGTATGAAGAGAGGGGCAACGAGGGCACTGAGATACTAAAAAAAGCAAACAGGTAACACTTAGAAGAATCAGAGGCTTGTTGCACCTCCTGTGGACTTTATCCTGTGAAGAAGGGGAACCATCACTGCATCTTGACTGGGACAGAGGAAAGACATTGCTGCAGCAGCCAGAAAGAAAGCACATTCCACTGAGCAGCACTGCTCTGCACACTCAATGCAGGATGCAGCCATTTAATCCCCCTGCTCAGAACCAGGCGGAACTGGACCATCCTACCCAAGCCCTCAGCATGAGGCCACTGCTTGTCCTGATCCCACAGTCTCTCCCATCATCACACTGACCAGGATTGCAGCTCTCCACCTGCAGAGTTTTTCCCAGGATAAAAACTACCAAAACTACTGGCTCCTTAAAAGAGAATGGCTTTAAAGAAGCAGTGTTTTCCAAAAACTACAGATATTTTTAGTGAAAAATTCCAGAGGAGCTCTAGTTATGAAGGCAAGAGTATTTTTGTTTAATTAAATGCAAATTACAGTGGCTTTTTTAGAATAAAAACTGTTACTAAATTAAAAAAAGAAACGGGATACACAAATCAGGGATACACAGCAAAGATCTAAGGGAAGTAAGTCACTCACCAAGACAAACAACATGAGCTTAACTGATAGTAAGAAGGATGACCTCTTCAGGTCACAAGATCAGACGAATTGAACAGACCCTTATTTAATACACTGTCATACATTTTGATGCTTTGCAGATCCTAAAGAAAGGAGTCACCTGCCAATGTCAAGTTAGAGAAAAAATGTTTCTTATGTTCTAATAAAATAGTTTTATTTATGTGTTAACTTTTGAGAAATCTTACCTCTGGGTCCAAGCCAAACATCAAAGTAACTATTGATTGTTTTATCCATAAGTTCCATTCTACAACCCACTGAAATGGAAAGAAAAGGAGAAAGTTAGTTCTTCTGCTCAGGAGAATAGTTTAACCATCTGAACACATTCTGTTAGGTTTAACAAAGAAAATACTAGTATGCAAAAATTCCAGCAAACAAAGTGGGACTTCCTCAGCATATATTAAGTACATAAAGCTTATTCTAGTCTCAGAGAGTCATTGGTGTATGAGCTACATTTCACACTGAAGTATTTAATCATAGTTACAGATGCACAGAATCTTAAAATAATAAGTTAAGATCGACCTGAAGTTCTTTCTAATTCTGTATTTTGTACACGCATTTAAAAGCTGGCATCAGTGGGGAGGAGGACTGGACTTTGAGAAAGCCAGCAACATTGAAATTTCCAGAAAAATACTATGAAGCTATTTTAACAAAGAGTCTCAAATAGCTAGCAAGGCCAGCTAGGAGGAGGAGGGAGGGAGGAAAAAAGTACAAACTGGCTCTGCTATCACCTGCGGATAGGTGACTGATTACTGCTCTGATTAACAGCCCATAAAACCAAGAGATCAACAGTCACAGAGTGACAGAGAGGGCTGCAGAGTCCACGGAGAAAATATAGCACATCATGGCATGAGCATCCCCAGTTCCAGAAACTGCTTACTGGTAAGACATTACCAGATAAAATTCATCCAACATCAGTAGAGGGATTCAAATGTCATCTGTCAGCTCCTCACATGGCTACTACTTATCAGTAGCACCTGGCCTGTACACTGAGGCACTCACACATTGTGGTGCCTTGCTACAGTTAAAGCAGGAAAGCAGCAGCTGCACTGCCCATGAGCAGGGACAACTGTGCATGAAGCTGTTCTCAAGAGAAGAGGAAGTAATTTTCTTCTTGATTAAGAAAAAACAACAACAAAAAAACCCCAACCCTTCCAATTTCCTTCTTTCTATCTAGAACTGTACTGTACTTTCACTAATAAAATCTTATCCACTTTTAATAGAATGGCTTTCACTTTGTGGTGTTTCTCCTTTCCTAAAGTACTAATATTAACAACAATTTTTAGTTATGGGAAAATAACATAAGCAACACAAGCTGTCAGTATACCCACAGCACCAAACAAAACAATTACACAAGCTTCTATGTAGTTGCTATGAAAAAAAAGTTAGTATCTTTTTTTTTTCAGTTCTACTTAAAGAAATATCTTTCTTCCACCTGTGAAAATCCCACCTCTAGGGGATTTCTGATTTATGCAAGTTAAATTAATCATATATCCTCTGGTTTTAGTCAGCTGGGACTGAAACCTCAATTTCTTCCAGGTCCAACAAGAAAAGCCAAGCAGGATGCAAATTATGCTTTCTCCCCAGTTCGAAGTGGGACTGGGAGCCAGTGCTGGAAGGCCTGCAGGGGCTTTACTTCCCATGGGACCAAGCAAATACAAGGAGCTTGGGTCACGCGTTTCCATTCTGTAGTCTTCTATGTAAGCCCACATCCCCTCCACTGCAGGGCCCCAGGCAGGAGGCCCATAGGCTCCCCAAGGACTTCACCACCCACTGCTCCCTGCACAGCTCTCTGGGATACACAGAGACACCTTCCCTTCCGTGTCACACTGCTTGGGACTACAGAAAGCCACACAAACATCACTGGAATCTGGTCACCAGGCACAAACAAAAGGGCTTGATCAAAATAACCAGGAGTGTTAAATGTATTTTGCAGCCCTGATTCATATTGGTTTTGTTTTCCGACTTAAGAAGCCCAGCCCAAGTAAGCAAACACTTCAGAAGAAAGTGCATTTTCGGGATTATGTCACTTCACCAGCTATGGTACTGTGAGCACTAGTGTGAATACATGAAGATATTTAGAGAAAGCACCTTTTTTGCCACTCCATCTTTTTTTTAAATTTGTCAGCTATTAAGTATCACCATGAAACCCACTCCCTGGTGGATGATTCACGTTGTTTGTGATCCCCACTTAATCAATTTGTTGCTCTTTTGATCCAGTACTATGTGGTCTAGTTATGCAGCACTGCATCTGCATCTGACCTCAACTACCCTTCTCACAGGCAAAGGCTTCAGATGGGAGAGGCTGGTACAAAACCAAAGATTTGTTACAGAAGAATATACAAAAAAGCTCAATCCAGAACTGACTTGTTACGTATATTGTGGTATTTGCTGGGCACTAAAAATGCATATATGTAAATGAAACAACCAAGAAACCAGAAACAAACTGCCTAGCTATAGCAAAGACAGCAAGAAATGAAAGTCCATGTTGAAGCCCTCCATAAAACTGGAAGAAAAATGTATTCCTCAGGAGGAGAAGGCTTTCTGCAAAGGCCTCAGCCTTTTTGGGCTGGTACCCCACAGCAGCTTTTTGTGCCAGCATTATCAGACAGCAGATTGTAAAAGACACAGCAAAGGAAAAACTACTCCTGGTGTCGATTTCCAGAATTTGCCGAAAAAGAAATTGTTTCAAAAGGAACTCATTTGTGTAACAGAAAAACAGAAGGAAACAATCTGCTTTTGTTCCAGAGGGGGTCATGTGAAAATGCATCAAGTCTCCTGCCAACAGCCACACAACATTAAACACTGCTTCAACAGCAGCAACTACAAGGGTTCTTTTTAAATAAGAATAGTTTCCCAATTCAGAGAAACATCGACTCCCAGAAAAATTAAACCAGTGGCCATTTGAAACACTGTGATTGCATACTTCCTAATACTGAAAGTAAGCAAATTCTGAAGTTGACCCCATGCACAAGCAGATTAGCAGCAATGCTCCTTTACCTACAAGTCATCCCATAGCAAGGCACACTATTCACAGAATCATGGAATGGTTTGGTTTGGAAGAGATCTTTGAAGCTTATCTAATCCAACTACCCCACCATCTTCCAGTCAGGATGCTCAGAGCCTCATCCAACCTTGAAAGTTTTCATGCATGGGGCATCTACCATCTCTGTGACCAATCTGTTCCAGTGTTTCAATGCTCTCACTGAAAAAACTACTTCCTTACATCTAGTCTAAACCTGCCTTCTTTTAGCTCAAAACCATTGCCCCTTGTCCCAGCACTACAGTCCCTCTTAAGAAGTTTGTACCCATTTTTCTTGGAGGCCCCTTTTAGGTACTGAAAGGCCACAATAAGATCTCCCTGGAGCCTTCTCTTTCCCAGGCTGAGCAGCCCCAACTCTCTCAGCCTGTCTCCATAGGGAGAGGGACTCCAGATCTCTGATCTCCTCTGGATCCACTCTAATAAGTCCATGTCTTTCCTATGCTGAGGACCCCAGAGCTGGACGCAGCACTCCAGATGGGGAGGGAGAGAATCCCCTCCCTCATCCTGCTGGCCATGCTGCTTTTGATGCAGCCCAGGACACAACTGGCTTTCTGGGCTGCAAGTACATATTGCCGGCTCTCCTCTACCAGCACCCCCAAGTCCTTCTCAGCAGGCTGCTCTCAATCCCTTCATCCTCCAAAGCAAACTGATGCTGTGGACTTCCCCAGCCCAGGTACAGGACCTTACGCCAGGCCTTGGTGAACCTCACATGGCTCCCGAGGCCCACTTCTTGTCCCTGTCCAGGTCCCTTTGGATGGCACACCAGGCATGTCAACCACACCACTCAGCTCGGTGTTGTTGGCAAACTTGCTGAGGGTACACCAGATCCCACTGTCCATGTCACTGATGGAGACATTAAACAGTACTGGTCCCAGTACAGACCCCTCAGGGATACCACTTTGTCCATCAGGACTCTGAGTAACTGAGCACTACCCTCTGGATGTGGTCATCCAACCAATTCCTTTTCCAGTGAACAATCTACCCATCAAATCCATATATCTCCAGTTTAGAGAGAAGAATGTTATGGGGGACTGTGTCAAAGGCCTTGCAGAAAATGACTGATGACATCCATAGCCTTACCTACAGGTGGAAAAAAAAGACCCAGTTAGGCCAGACAATGCTTTTTAAAACATGTACCTCTCTATACACCAGTTATTTTTTCCCAAGCTGCCTTTTTACAATGAAAAAGAAATCATCATCTGTGCCATCAAATTTTACCAGCGCAGTAAGGCCCCTGATCAGGGCAAGTTGAATCAGTCTGGAAGCATTCAGGCTTACAACCTGGAAGACATTTCACTCCTTCAAGTCCAAATACCTAATCCAGGAAAAAACCCTATCTGATGCTTTAAACAAACAACATTACTGGACTTTAATTCCACAACACAAACATAACAAAGGGTAAACTTAGACCTTGCCCCACCAAGATCGAGCAACATCATTAAAATACTACTTTTTCAATAATCCTCTGTATTTTGACAGGTTTTTCTGGACAGCCACAGATCATTTGGCATCCTTGGTTCATTTCTAGTACTATGAGCTGAGACAAACACCATGCTCCAGCAGATGTGAAGCTCTGCCCTGCCACTCAGTCCAGGCATGGACGGCCCCAGTGCTTCTTGGTGTGACAATCAAAAATACACAGCCTGCACAGAAACATACTTTTCTTGTAATATATATTAAAAAACATTATTTATAAAAAGTGCTTCATACAGGCTTCCTGACAGCCTCCTTTTCTAATGCACATAGCTACTCTCTGAGGAAAGGGCTACTACATACTGGAGGATTACAACCAGCTCCTGCCCTTCAAAGGAAATTCTCTCCCACGCTTTCCACAGAAAATGCATTCTGGAGGATTTATGCTACAAAGTATTTAAGAATTCTTGATCACATTTTGATGGCATTTCTTGAGTTTCTTCTTGGAGAACTTTCCAGGTGGAAAGATGATGCACAAAAATATTAAAGTTTGCTTTCTGTTCCATGGCATCCTTTTTAAGCACATCAAACAGCAGCAAAAAAAATCCATTTTAAGCTGAAAGCTCAAAGCACTGGGAGCCTGCTCCGTTTCAGAAGGATCCTCCAGCTCTCACTCTGCTGCTCAAGAACTTCCTGAAACAGATCCCAGTTTTCACAGCTAAGTGCCTGAACTTGAGTTCCAAAAAAAATCCCCAAAATAGGCATCTAAATAATTGTTCTGGCTTCTGAGAGAAATGTGCTGTCAGGCCTGGCTGCTCAGCCTTTTTGGAAAACAGCCCCTTTCTCTGTTCTTAAATTAGGACTTTGAAGCCTAAATTTAGGCACTTGCTTTTGGAAATCTTGATTTGTGTTTTCTCTTTAAAGTAATGTTTCCCAGTCCCTGCCACTGCAGAGGTGACTCCTCTTTTTCCTCCTCCAAAAGTACAAACTATCCCTCCTCCAAAAACCCAACGATCACACTGCTGTTTGCTTTTGTAGATGTGCTGAATTGAAAACGCTCAGCTGCTTGAGAACTGGAAGACAGCACTGATAATCAAAACTGTGAGCTGTTTTCTGTCCATTTGCCAAAGCTGCCCAGTTTCTCCTTTCTATTCCCCAAGCCTTAACCGCCCCTTGAATGAGTTCCCTTTGCCTTTCAACTTCCTGCCAACTCCAGATTACCCTTTTCTTCCCTTTCTGAATACTCTCTCAGGTCCCAGCCATGCTTAATGTTAGCAATAAAAAGGACTTCAGAATAAACTAGTCCATATTGATCTGAAAGTGTAGGTATGTTTATTTTATGGGAAACCAGGTGAAGCATGATGAGTGCTGCGGATTTTGCATTTTAGTTTTGTTGAAATACCAGATGCTATTTTTAAACTTTATTTTGCATCTCTATCTTTAGCAATGTGATGCAGATTTTTGGCCCCCTCGCATCAGCAGCAAACCCTCCAACCTGCTGCTGACACATCAGGACCCCCAGTGCTGAGCTTTCACACTCACCAGCAGCACCAGCATAAGGAAGTTTAGAAATAAATCATTTGTATAAAATTCAGGGAAGCATAACAAATGTGGGACAAAGGAGAGAAGCTAGTTTCAAACAGCTTAACCTCAATGGGATTTCAAACCATTTAAAATGCTTGAGGTAAAGGAAGACTTCAGCCAGGGGTGTATATATAGGGGGTAATTTCATCACATTACTTCTCTTGTCATTCCATTCCCCCAAATCCTTCAGTGACTGTTATCTTACTACATAAACAGAGATGTGGTAATAAAGTATTTTACGGAACAGAAATAAATACAAGAAAGGATACTGCAAAACAGAGTAATTAATTGCATTCAGTACACAATCCCTCATGAAACCAGACTCTCATGATCTTCAGATAGGCAAGTGAAGAGAAATAATAGGTCCTTGCTATTTTATTCACATCTTCAGCAGATCTAAAATAGCTCAAATTAGGATCTGATTGTCCTCGGATAAAGACACTCACACAAAATTCATCTCCTTGCACTCAACAGCTCTTGATATGGCATGGGATGACTTCAGGCAGAGGGAAAACTCCAAGGGTGATGGCCAAGCAGGAAGAGCAACTTGGAAGCAAGCACACAAACACACCCATGGAAGTACTAAGAATCAGAGGAAAATGGTTCATGACTGCCTCTCCATGCCAGAAGGATGCATCCAGCATCCATCTACAAACAAAGACATTTCATGCAGCAAAGCCCCCCTCAGCAGCAGCAGATCTAGCATCACTCAGCACTGTGGTTTTCACAAGAGCACGCATTTTCCTGGAATAAAGTGTTCAAGGGAGTATATCCTGTGCCTGAACAATGTGCCCATACACCAGCACTGCAATACTGGAAACCCCCTCACTGCTGCCAGCTTACAGCCTGGTGCTGTGAGAGCAATACAGTCCAGACTGAAGGAGTATTTACAGAAATAAAATGTGCAAGAAGAAAAGACAAAGCACGCAGGTTTATTTCAACTGCTATAATTGTAATATACAGAAATGACACCGCAGAGAGCTTCTGCCTAGGGTTTAAGAACTGCTTCCTTTTTTTTTTTTTTTACTGAAAAAGGAGAGAGTGTCTGTAGCAAACTAGGTTAGATGGAAACAGGGAGAATATGTACATGGCACAAGAACAAGAAGTTGACTTTTTGTAAGGTAAGCCAAAGCACAGTTTGCTAGATAACTTTGCTCCAAAGCCTCCCTCCCCAAGCACTATCAGCAGTGTTTATTAACAGCTACTCTTTGAATCTGAAGCTCCGTCTTTTTACAAAAGCTGTGCTGGTATTGCAATTGGGAAAACAAGGGAACTTGGGCATCCTGGTCGATGGAAAGTTGAACATGAGTCAGCAGTGTCCTGGCACCCAGGAGGGCCAATCCTGTCCTGGGGGGCATCAGGCCCAGCATCACCAGCTGGGCAAGGGAGGGGATTGTCCAGCTCTGCTCTGGGGCAGCCTCACCTCGAGTGCTGGGGGCAGTTTTGGGTGCCACAATATGAAAAAGATATTTTAACTATTAGAGAGCGTCCAAAGGAGGGCAGCAAAAACGGTGAAGGGCCATGAGGGGAAGCCGTATAAGGAGCAGATGGGGTCACAGCCTGGAGAAGAAGAGACTGAGGGGAGACCTCATTGCAGTCACAACTTCTTGTGAGGGGAAGAGGAGGGGCAGACACTGATCTCTTCTCTGTGGTGACAGTGACAGGAACTGAGGGAATGGCCTGAGTTGTGCCAAGAGATGTGTAAGTTGGATATCAGAAAAAGGTTCTTCACCCAGAGGGTGGCTGGACAGTGAACAGGCTCCCCAGGGCAGTGGTCACAGCACCAGCCTGACAGAGTTCGAGAAGTGTTTGGACAGTGCTCTTGGGCACATGGTGTGACTCTTGGGGATGGTGCTGTGCAGGGTTCGGGAGTTGGACTTGGTGATCCTTGTGGGTCTGTTTCACCTTAGCTTATGCTGTGATAACACAGAAGGTGTTAGCTGCAGCTCACAATGGAAAATTAGCCTCAGGAGGCCTGGGAAGCTAAAGAGAGCTGAGGAGATGAAGGGAAAAAAGCTAAGTCTAGAGGGCCACAAGGATCTTACCTTTCATTTCTGGTCTCATTTCTTTTATTCAAAAGCCACCTGCAATAAAGTCTGAAAAAATTTTCTCTCAATTTACTTCACTCAAACCAACTTTATCCTTCTACAGGAGAAAAATAAAGTTACAGTCCCCAAAGCCTATTCTAATGAGCCTCCTGGTCAAAATGTTGCATTTTCTAACAACAGAGCCAATGAGACTATAACCAGCAGGACCAAGGATGGAGAAGCCCAGTTTTCCATGACTTACATTCAAGAGCACTGTGTACTCAAGACAGTAAGCTTCAACTTACCTTTTCTTTAAATGCCCATGCCTCATAATTGCATAATAAAATTTAAAAAGCAAGAAGTAGGAAAAAAGTGACAAGTGGGACTGTCCCTCCACATGTCCTTCATTTCCTCCAACACCCTGCAGCTGCAGCACCAAGAACATCTGGCACTCACCTGCCCCCTCCTCCTGCCAAAATCCTGCTGCACCGAGCTCTTAACTCAGGGACATCTCAAGAATAAAACTCCAAGTATGGAGATATATAATTCTTGGTTACCTCCTTTGCGTTTAGTAGCTTGACACATGAAAGTCTGCCATCTAATCTATAAAAGTACTTAAAATTCTCCTGCACATGTGAAACGCTGTACAAAGCAAAACATGGCTGTGTGCAGCTATCCTAGGTTTAGCTACAAAAAGGTTATCTCAGGTTCACATGCTGACTAGATACAGCAATCCAGTAAAATGTGGAGGAATTAGAAGACCATGAAAGCTGAGTGTGATAGTCACAAAGGTAATGCTACACCATGCAAATCTGACTTGTACAGGGATAAGAGTGCATATAAAACCTGAATTAAGATGCCCTGCTAAGATGTGAAACTACAACCCCTGTGTTCAGGTGGGTAACTGACACCTTTTGGAGGACCACATGTGTTTTGGAAACCAGATCACACTGAAAAAGCACAAAAACAAGTCACCCTTAGGCAAGCTATGGTATGTTAAGTATTTATTTGTGTGCCTACTCTATTTCCAATGTTTCTGGGGTCGTACCTGGAGTGCTGTGGGAGAAGTGAAATTCTCTGGTGAGCCCTAGCATACAAAATTACATGAAATACACTGAATTAATTACATTCCTCAATACAAGTGAATTTCTATATTTTTACCTAAAAGAAAAAAGGCTGCATAGTGGCACAGTAAGTGCACCCCTTGCTTGCCTTGCTGTCATTTCTTTATACAGTCAGCCATGCTATGAGAAGTCAATCTTAAAACTCTAGTATTCTGGCTGTACACCTGTGAGACCCTGTGTGACCAGCTGAACCAATACTTGCTGCCTTCATTTTAAGATGCTAAACATCATGCCAGACTGTACCATCATACATAAGTAAACAGTACTAACAGAGATCAGACAAGTATGAATGCCAGCTAGCTTTAAATAGAAGAAAGTACTAAAAAAAATCCTCCTTTTCCCACCATTCTGAGAACTAAAAGAAGAAAAAAATTACTTTAGGTACAAGTGTTATGCCATGTCATTGTGCTACTCAGGACAGAATCCTAACCACTATGTGCCCTGTTAAACCCTCAGCTTTCAAAACAGTAAAAAAAAAATTAGGCTTATTGTTCAGAAAATCAAATACCTTTAAGATCTAACTGCCTTTTTAAAGGATAAAGGTGCTAACACTATAGAAAACAAGTTTTTGACCTTGTTCCTGCGCAGGAATCACAAGGAGTACTGAAAGTGAAGACAACATGTCCTGGCATAGGGACAGAAAACAAAGAGACAGGAGATTTCTTACAGATACATTTGTCAGATCATTCCCCCACACCTTTCCCTTCTTGTACAACACCTCACACATCTGTAAATTGTTACTGTTGCCAAAACCATGCAGCCAGCATTTCTGTTAGAGAAGCTCAGGGCTGAAAAGCCTGGTGAGTCCTGAGGAGCTCAACATCCTTGCCTGCACCAGACCCATGTCAAAACAACTTCTGGTGAGAATCAGCAGGTTTTGGGGTACAAATCATTGCTGTAACAAAGGCCTGTGAAAGAGGACTGACTCCTGGAGTAGTTAGAAAAGAAAGCATTGGTACCTGCACATTTCCTTTGTTTGGTTTTGGCAGAACTTTCTGAAATATTACTTCATCAAAAGACCCTGCTCCAGGAGGCAAGTATTGCGGTTTCTTATATTTTATTATTTGTTTTCAGGGTAGAAAGACCAGCCAACCAATTAAAAGGAAACTCTGTAATGGTACAGCTGCATGTGATCTTATCACTGACTCTTTCTATGAACTTTAAATAGACTACTGGAGGAAAAAAACTCCACATATCTGGCAACTTCCAAGCTGTCTACTGCAAGCTCATAATACAAAAGCTTCAGTTACCTGCAGAAGTCAGGCAGTGAATTCCAGAAAAATAAGTCCCTTTCATCCAAAGTTTAGCCACTCTTTTCTTTCAATAAAAGGTATCAAATTCTTGGTGCAGTGAAAGCCCTGTTGCCATTAAAATCTGTTCCAAGGAAGAACACAGCTAAACTGAATCCCCAGCTCCAGAATCAACATGCAGAAGGCTTTGCTACATTTGCTTCATACTTTCACGAGCACTGGAGCAGCGGCAGAGTGAGCACTGTAAATTGATGTTTTAAATACAAGGACAAAGCAATATCCACCCCAACAGCAGGCAACAGATTTCCTTCCCAACCCTACAGCTATCCCATTCTCTGCAGGGCAGCAGTACCCTGGAAAAGGGAGCACCAGACATGCCTCCTCTGCCTCACTTTGTGTCCAAAGTCTCTTAAACAACATCTTCAGCAACTCACTCATTCCTAAACATAAGCATCTCCATCCATCCAAGTTGTGGTGCCCACCAGCAACCCTCAGGCTCAGAGACATCACATCACCTGATCCTTGCCCTAACTTCTCCATTCAGCTCATTATATAACCATAACCATATAACCATCGATACAGCCATACCCAGGGAGTGTGCGGTGACAAGGAACAGCCAAGAACAGATCTGACACTGCTGCAGGGCTGCTTTCATTCCTTCCCTACTCTCCACCCTGCCTGGGCGGAAGGAATCTGGAAAAACTGAGGTAGCCCCAAAAAAACCAACCAAGCAAGAAGATCAGCTTTCAGCCAGGTCCATCCCACTGCTGATTTCCTGCAGGAGAAGCAGCAGCACGATGTGGACATGTGGGTGACAAAGAGGTCTTACATGGCTGAAAATGAGCAAAGCCCTCACACTGCACTCAGCAAGAAACCACAGCAAAAGTAAAGGTAAATGAAACAGACAGACAAAATGGAAGATGTAGAATGTCTAATGCAGAACTCAAATGCTACTAAGGAGGCCAAAATAAAATCATCATTCTACATATACGAACGGTTCTGGTAAAAAGTACAAAAAATGCAGAAAAAAAGAAAGCATGAAATGACAAAAGCTCATACAGGATATGCCACGCAGAGCTAACTTAGAAGACTTCTTAAATATAATTGTAGCAGCACGATCTGACAGATTATTGCACTGTAAAAAGCAAACAAAAACAAAAAACCCAACCTTGACATGTTCAAACTATGAAAGAGGCAGATTTTAGGATGGGTTAGCCTGTTTCTGTCTTGAAAACTGCAGGACTAAGGATGGTCTCAAGGCAGGTCAGATAGGGGAAGGGGAAAAGGTTAACTATGAAGAGACCAAATGCATGAAGAATCAACAACACATTTCTTTCAAGAAATGGCAACTTGAATTTTTTATTCAATCTAAACATAGCTAAAGTATTCCAACAGAAACAGTGCTAATGAAAATAAATACACAGGAAAGGACTGAAATAAAAAGCTAAGCAGACAGTGAGTATGACCAAAACCTCTTGCTACACCCTGGCCAACCTGCAGCTGAGGGCCTTGAGGACAGAGGGGAAGAATCTCCTTTAATTCTCAGCCTTATATGTTATACTGTAAGAAACAAACAACAACCTAGTGATTTGAGACACATCTGGAATACAGTAGCCCAAGACTAAATTTCAATGGAAAGTTTGATTTTCTGATAATACCTAGTGTTTTTACTTGATGTCCAAAGCTGCTTATTAAATTTGTTAGATGAGAGAAACACATTGCTATGCAATTAGTGATTTACACAAAGGAACCAATGCTGACTGCAGCAAAGTGAAAACCCAACTTAAAGTGTATTTTGTAAGTGTTCATATTCTGCCAGGAGTGAAAGGACAGAATAAAGTGGTGTTTCATCAGCAACACTTGTAAAACTCTTTAAACTCTGGGCAAAAGACATGCTCTTCAGCCTCTATATTAAGTCTCTGCAAATTAAATATAAAAATGTCAACATATTAAAAGTTGCTCAGCAGGTAAACCCTGTACATTCTGAGTGTCCCTTTTTCATACATGTTTTGTACAGACAGTGTAGGATACAGAATAATGCTTCAGGCAATTAAATTGCTTATTCATGTCAGCAGCTCTCTGACAGTCTTCCCCTCAGGAATCTCACCACCACCACATCTCTATTTTTACTGTATGCTAAAAGCAAAACATGTTTTTGTGCAAAAAGCTCTTTCATTAAGCAATTTTTCAAGTATCAAAACACCATTCCTATAGTTGCAGGTTATTTTTCCACAATGTTTTTATCTCTGTGTAATACAAATCCTCCACATAGATGTGTCATCTCTAAACCAAACAGCAGGAAAAGGACTCTTCAATTAAACAGACCTGTAATTCTTGACCAGGGAGTTAAATGCTCAAGTTCATATCCCCACACTGGAACTCATACATGGTGGGAAGACCAAGGGTAGGGGAAAAACCAAAACTTAAAAACTACCAAAAAAACAGGCTTTGTTAATATTCTACTCTGATGTTAATGACTGACAGCTTAGGAGGGAATTTGGTAAGGATCTTAGAAGGGCAGTGATGCTGTAAGTGAGGATGTGACAGAACCACCAATGGCTGATTAGAGCTTCTTCATCGGTTCAGTGCAAAACCCAGCCTTGCTCCTCTGTTCTGCAGAACAATCTTTCAGGGTGTTGGGTGAGTAAGATTTTAAAAAGCAAAGACTGAAAAATAGATACAGACAGCAATATGAAAGTGTGAAAAGGTGCAGCAACAAAAAATTAAGTAAGTAGAGGGGTGGAAAATTACGTAACTTCTTTGCTAGGATTCTTCACACATGCAGTTGGCCACTCACAGTCACTGCAGGTTCAAAGATGGTCATCTCCTCGCAAGGCCATGCATCTCTCCTTTGAAGACAACACAACACTAAAGGATGTAAATAAAACACTCCAAGAGGATGGTTTTTCATACACTGTAAAGTGTAGTTAAAACCTGGCAACATTACTGTGTTCTCACAGAGAAACATCTCTGTTTCTCATCCTTCAGGATGCAAAACTATATGTTAACAGCTTCCTAAATGTATATTTTAAGACACAAAGTAAATCCCACAAACTCTTAGAAAACTGCACTGTGCTATATGCAACCGATACCTGAGCTGATGCATCGTTTGAGCCTGACGTGTTTTGTGAAACCAAGAAGCATTCAGTCTGCACAACTGGAAATTCATCATAGCTCTGCAATTGTTCAACTAGAGTTTAGATTTGAGTCTCTGATCTAAACAACTCCAGCACTGAATTTAGAAAGCATGAGCCATTAAGTCAGACTGAAAAAAAAGAGAGAAAAACACTTGAAAACAACATTAGCAGTCCCTTCCTGCACCATAATGCAACCACTTAGCAGTGGTGATAGAACAAGAAATCAATATAAAGAAGTACCAAAGGATATTATTTTTATTCTGCAAGGCATGACCAGACTTGCAGCCTGCTTTTGTGTGCTTCAAAGGGAGATGATGATGGTTTTGAAAGGGCTAAAAAAAGAGTCAAGAAGTTAGAGGTTCCAGGAACCTGACAAGTACAAGTGGAGGATTGGGTATAGCCTCTGGAAAATTACTTGGGAACCTAATGAAGGCTGCAAAACCAGAGGACTAAGTGCCATGGTTTGACTCTAACTGGTAAATAACATCCCACAGCTGCCTGCTCACCCCTCTGCAGGTCTAGTGGAATAGGGGAGAGAAATCAGAAAAAGGTAAAGCCTGTGGCTTAAGATAAGAACAGTTTAAGAAATGAACTAAAATTAACGATTACAATAACAACAACAATAATAATGAAAAAGGAGATAACAAAAAGAGAGAGGAAGGAATAAAACCCCAGAAAGACAAGTGATGCACAGCACAATTGCTCACTACTCATTGATTAATGCTCAGCCCATCCCTGAACAGCAGTAAGAGCCTCCCAGTCAACTCCCCTCAGTTTATACAGGACCATGACATTCTGCAGTATGGAATATCCCTTTGGCCAGTTTGGGTCAGCTGTCCTAATTGTGCTTTCTCCTGGCTTCTTATGCACCTGCTCCCTGGCAGAGCATGGAACACTGAAAAGTCCTCAATTTAGAGTACACCCTGCTCAGCAACAAGTAAAACATCAGTGTGGTATCAACATTATTCTCAAACTAAACCCAAAACACAGCACTGTACCAGCTACTAAGAAGAAAATTATTCCAGATGAAACTAGGACACAGAGCTACTACTATGTAAACTCACATGACAAGTGGTCTGACACCATCAACTCTAAAAATGGCTTACAGCCATGCAAAATTTTTACCTGTAAGAAAGCAGAGGCAGCAGCAGCAACAACTCATGCATTGGTGGGGCAATGATCTACACTGAAACACAATGGCCCTTATGTGATTACCTGTATTGGCATTATTTTACTCCTCATTTTTAACTGAAGAAACAAATGCAGTACTCCTTATTGACTTGCTCAGTGCCATCTCGCTCAACCTCTGTGGAAGGATCTGCCACCCTATATACTGTCGGTGTTCCCTTGTACTTGTGTTCTCCTCTAGTCCTTACACTGTGTTTTAAGCTCTTGCAGATGGTGATGGAGACACTCACACAAAACTTCCCAGCCCACAGTTGAGTCTAGTGGCTGGGGCCTGGCAAACCCAGCCACCCGTTCTACAACCAGAGCAAACAAGAGGCTGCAGAGGCAACCATGGTCTAAGCTGCGACTTCTGGGTAGCAAACAAGTCAGAATTCAAAAAAATATGAAAAAACATGCCCAAATCTTCTGCAAGAGGCTTTTCTGCTTAGGCATATTACAAAGGCAGAGAAAAAAATCCATAAGTAACCAGGCCTACTGTACTGGCAGCTTACTTTCTACAACTATATCACATGTTAATAAAAAAAGAACATTCTGCACCATGTTGTACAAACGCAGGTATTTTCCCCATTAATGAGGCATTATGCATGCACTAAGTCAAGCTCACAAGATTAATGCAAACCTTAACAGCATGCCAAAAGGCCATGGTACACCAAGTGAATCAAGGGATAAATGTATGATGCAAGGGATAAATGCATGACCCTAATTTAGCACAACCAGATGAGTCTGCACCAGTTCACAGGGTCTGTGATCAGCTAAGAGCAACCTCTCCACATCAGTACTGCAAAACACAAATGAACCAGTAAACCACCATCAGACATTCACCATAAGCATCTACTGCCCTGCAATCCACAGAAGCATGTACATGAAATGCAAGCACAACATTCACTATCCTTCAAAGCCAAATCCAGATTCGTGTGCCTCTCCCAACAGTGGCTGCAGCTACCACACGAGCCCTTCCTCAAAAGCATGCCAGCAGCCATGTGAATGAACTGACCCCACAGATGGTTTCCTGCAAGCACACAGGCCATGCACCCCAAGTAACATGACATTTGAACTTCAACATGCAAAAAGATTTCTCAAGTTTCTTTTTCTAAAGGGCAGGGCGATGTTAAACATTGAAGAATGTCATCCTCCTAACTGGTTAAAGGTTTAATTATTGTTATTTAAGTCAAAGGTTCTCCCTACTGTTTGGCAAGGAGATTATTCTCAAAATGAGGATTCAAAACACTAGTATTTTTAAAAGTCATCCAAGAGCAGGAAATATTCCTTCAGGAAAAGGTTAACTGAAGCTTTCTAATTCAATTATGTGCATAGAAATAGTACATCTAAAGGGCAGCCTGCATAGATTAAGATATAAAGGCCTATAGTTTCCCAAATCTTCATTGTCTCAAGTGAGCCCAAACCTGAGGACACAGCATCAGCTCAAGGACTAGACCTCTACATTCAGACCACTACACTGACAGTGATACAGTAGTGGCAAACGTAAGAGTAGATTTCTTTTACTCATTTCTGAGAGCTTCAAGGTCTCTATTTAAATACAGGTGTCATGGTTTTAACTCAGCAGAGGAGATGCTCCTCCACAAAGGTGTGGTCTGCTCCAAACCTTAACCGTATGGCGTCGAAGGGAAGAAGGCATTTTCCCACAACTAGTGCTTGCTAAGGGCTCTTAAGTCTACATGGGCACAGCAGATATACTGCTTTAACCCGAAATGCTTCCCAACGAACTTTTACCAGCAAAAAGTGAGGGAGAACAAAAAAGAAAAAAGGTATCAATGCAAACTTGTCTGCTTATGAATTAACTAGCTAAACGTATGAGGTGTAATTGGTTTAATAAGCTAAATGACATTATTCTGCAATTAATACTAGTTAGCTTTTGTCTCTGACTCTGATAACATCCTTAAGATGACACCAACAGAAACACTCACTGGCACACAGAAAAGCTGGAGTGTTACCTGAAATCAAGACTACATCCTTTTTGAAATCAAGTACATGTTTTACGGCAGAGAGCCTGAACGTGCGCATAGGAAGAAAGCAATTACTCTCCAGCAGTCACCACAAAGACAGCTGGCAAGAAGAGAAACAGTTTTCTCAAGGTCAAGAGGGAGAGGAGTGCTTCCAAGTGATAACAGAAGAACAGTCATGTTGTTCAAATCACTGACCCAGAGCCTCAGAGAGGAGGGTTATGTAGGGATCAAAGCACAGGGCACAATTTGAAAATGCAGGGAAAAAGGTTTATTCCACCTTTGCTGTATTGCACAAGCACATTTTATCTCCTGTAAATGTTAGGGCAACTCAGCATATTTAGTAACTGCCCAAAGCATATCAGTTGGCAGGCAAATATGATATGAAGCTTTGACAGAGAAGTCAAATACAGACAACTTTAGCTTAAATACACATTCATGAAATGTCTGTATATTTCTACCTGCTCAGTAGAGCAGTAGAGCTCACTGGTCATTAAAAAAGCTATCATTAATGAAGAACAACCTCTACAGTTAATAAAGTTTTAATAAAGGCATGAAAAATACCCAGCTGCAATGGGATGCCAAGGCCAGCTCAACTCACAGCACTGAACTCAGCATAAGTAGCATGATTCATTTGTTGATGGAGAAGTGACAACTGCACTTATCAGCATACATTTTTTGTAAAATCTCTACACCTGGTAAGGAGGTTTATTCCTGTTTCAGGTGAGTCAACTTTTTCACCAAGAAAATTAAATAATTCTCCAATGCACCCAATACAGTAGGAATGCATTTACCAACCACATACTTCAGACAAGTTTGAGCTTGTGCTCTTATTTGCCCTGTAAGATAATGTGTTCTAAATGCCAAAACACAAACAAAGAAACCAAGGCAATAAATTTCAGGAGATTAATTTCATTAAATAGATATAAGGAGACCCAATGCGTACACAGTTGACAGCAACTCTACAAGTTATTTCCATAATAAGATTGAAGGCAGCATTTATTTGATTTGTCAATCAAAAAAAATCAATTCATGTCACTGCTTGAACTACCCTCATCAAACAGAGATCTGGCTGCTGTTCTGTTGGATGATGGGGACAGGTTTCAGTGCCCTCAGAAACCCAGATATAAACCACTTTCACCAGTCAGCATTTAGAACTGCAGGATGTCAGCCTAAGCAATGCCCTCTTAACTGTATTGCTGCAATACCAAATTTAAACAGCCTTAGGAAAGGTCATAGCAAAGCAATCTGACCTGGAAGTAAGTTTTTAAACAGACCAACTTCTATGTAATTCATTGATTATCCTTTTCATTTGTCCTTGTGTGTTCTTCCATTTAAGGGAAAAAGCATTTTCAATGCTAGTATGCACAAATTGCAGGAATCTCTGCTTTTTTAAACACATTTAAGAATCACAGAACAAATCAGCAACTACATTACAAAGATAACTGAGTTTTGTGAAGTGTCTGGACACACACGGAGAAGTGTGCTCTGACTATCATGAAGAAAGTGTCAATTTCTTCTGTCTATTATATAGCAAATCAGCATTGAAAAGCTTATGCTGCAGCCTGGAAGAATGCTATTTTGTACACTATAAAAACAGGAAACCAAAAGCATTACTGCAAGAGCTTAAGCCAACAGCCCTCATAGTATTCCTGTATCTAAACAGTTTTCCAGATCTCGCCCCCCCATAACTAATTCGGGATATAGTAATGACAGAAGGTAACAAAAGAGGATTGACATTAAGAGGACAAAATTAATGAGCTGTTACGAAGGGGAGGCCATAGTAAACAGCATAATTACCTGTACATGCTTTCACACCCTAAAGGAAGACCTGCCAAACTTAAGTGGAACTTTTGTAGCTGTGAAGAGCTAACAATTTGCTGGTGATTCATCTTAAGACATCAGGAGTAAAACAACATGCCAGGAAAGAATAGATAGAGGTATTTGTGGCTCTTCAGCAATGAAAGACCACCCCTGCCTCTCTTAGTTCAAAGTCAAAGAGCAAAACCTCCATGTCCTCAATTAAAAAAAAAACCACACCACCAAGAGCCCATTCACTCCAAATGGCTTTCTCAGTCCAAAAGAACCTTCCTGGCATGAGTTGTCACAGGGAACAACTCAGAGAGCTAAGTCACCTACCATGTGGGCAGCAGGGTGACACCTGACATGGCCCTGAGCCCACCCTCCCATCCAGTCACTGCTCCTGCCAGGCCTGTTGGGCGGGCAGCAACGAGAATGGATGCTCACTGCTGACATCCTTTTAGCGCTAGCTCCAAGAGGGTCAGAGGGGACAACAGTGCACAGAGGCATGACAGTGTTCTAACACGGCACTGTGCAGACAACTGCTGTTTCCCAAAAATTTTTCTCAGGTGGGATACAGACAGCATTAACTGGGAGATTTGCTTTGTCTGCCACCGAGTGAGGGTTGCTGAGACCTCCAGAAGAAGGCAGAAGACAAGTATTTTAACCTTGTGCTTCATCTGGGTGTCTTTTTTTTTTCAGTTCAGCAGAAACAGAAGCTTTTGATGTTGCAATGTTTACTGCCCCAAAAATGAGGAAGGTAAAGGAATGAGGTCAGCTCAGTACTTGAGAAAATTTAACCAATTAGCAACTGAATGTCACTTACAAGGGACATGCTTCCCAAGGGGCAGCTCTGGGTCATGCTCAGCACTGGGCTCTCCATCTGTGGCTGCTGGACTTGAGCACCAGGTCAGCCTGAAATCCTAAAATGTTGTCAGTTCCACCATCATTCCCAAAAACCTGAATCTTCAAACGTATTTTCAGAAATACGCTCCTAGCAAGTTGCAAAAGAAAGTGCAATTAAAGGAACTGTCCAGAGGCCTGATGGATCTACAGCACTATTTCAAATTTACTTTTGTTTTTGTTTTATTAACTTATCTTCTCTAAGTTAATTCCTCTTATAAACAACACAAAGTTAAAGTCAGCAGGGAAAGAAGAGATTAGACCAGAGAATTCAAAATATTTTATTTCAATTCTGGCTGTACTAAAGACAAAGAATGCAACAAGAAGAATTCATGCTGAGAAATTTAAGAACAACATCAACGTACTAAAAATACTGCAAAATAAGTAAACCCAGAGACTGGTCAGACAGCACACAAACTAAATACCATTAATGATGCTATATTTAAGTACCAAATATGCATGAGTTTTAACCAAAGATAGTCCATCTGATCAGCTGCTGCTAGGTAAAAGGCACTAACTCACAAAGTGCAGCTGTTTCTTAAAAAGCAGCATGAGGCACAGAGACCATCAGCCAGACCTTTGCCAGCTTGCAAGACATGCATATTCATTTCACTGCTGCTCTCCCTGGTTGCATTTGAATACTAAAATACAGGAGACTTAAGTCAGAACACATGATAAATTCACTTAGCTACTCATGAATAAAAAACACAGAGAAGAGCTTCCAGCACGCATTATATATGTAATGTGTGCCTTGTAAGAAATTCAGTAAAATCAAGCAAAATTCTCGTATATCTTTTAGTGCTCTTGACCAATATCAGGTGACAACAGCATCCCTGAGGGCAAACCCACTCAACTTCGGCAAACTCAGCATAGTGGTCCTTTTCATCTGCTCTTAAGTTCACATATAGCTGGGAAGGGATCTCCACCCAGCTGACCGCAGCTATCTGTAGGTACCACAAGCTTCAGGTAAAAATCCTCCCTCTGTGTGCAGGTACCACTACCCCCAGGCACAGTACATGCATTGGCTACTTGCTGCTCTGAAAGCAGACTATGTCTAGTGCACCACAAATACATGAATACTTATATAAAAAACTCCAGCTTTTATTGCTGAACAGCATCAGACTATCACGTGTGCCACAGGCTGACTCTCCCCGACACAGATTCAGCTGCTGTTAGCAGCGGTGAGCCTGCACCAATATGTATCTCCAGCTATGGAGTATTTTAACAGCAGAGGAAAATCTCAGGCTGCGACTGCACTGAAGGAGCAAGAAGGGCTTAGAGTGAAATACATCGCAAAACTCCTCAGCGTTATTCACAAGTTCTTATTTAAACCAAACAGATCCCCTCCCTCTAGGCTAGCAGCTTAATACTGATGCAGCAGCTCTATGAGCCCGCATCTACAGAAACTTCGCAGCCGCAAACCCTCCACCCACCGCGGCCACCAGCGATAATTTCGGCCGGCGGTTTACGGCAGGCCCGCAGCTGCCAGGTCCTGGCAGGGAGCTCCCCTGGCAGAGATAACCTCACCCTGGAAGCAACCTGGCCCAAAACTCCGCCGAAAGGCTGTGCCGCCACGGGAGACGCCTGCACGCTCGTCCTCCTCTACTTCAGCTGCAGGGCGTGTTTCCATTTGCACAGAGCGATTTTGGAGACTTCCTGATGGGAAGCATCCCAGCTGCAGCCATGCCCCTGCCTTGTTTTCCCTCGCCATCGCTAGGAGCCGGCTGAGCTCTTTGCTGGAGTTTTCTGTCACAGCCACGAGAACTCTGCCATGGCACAGAATCCCACAGCATCAGAGGTCACCCGAAGCGCTGAGAATACAAATGAGGCGTACGGGGCACTGCCGTTCAGCCGCGCCACGACACGGAGCGGGCAGTGCACCCAGCTGCCCGAGGGAGAAACGCCTCTTGTCGTCTGCCAGGAGACCTCCTTGCTGAGCAAGCCAAGGTGCTGCTAATTCCTGACCAGGTCTGCAAAACTAGCCTTTTGTCTGCAGGCTTACAGCACAAATCGATACAGGAAAGCTCTCCGGAATGGGATCCTCAGATGCTGCATCTCTGGGAATCAGGGGAAAGGAATGAGGGCAGAAAAGCAACAAACGCAGGCAGGGAAGGAGAAAACACACTGCCCAAGACAATACCTCACATAACCCCGGGCACTGCTTCTAATGCTGCTGGTGCCCGAGGGCTTCCAGGAGATGAAGAGATAAAAGCAAAGTCATAAAGTTTTTAAGAAAGTCCCTGCACAGGCATCTGACACACTGACACATTTCTATCGTTTGCTCTTCCTTTTCTGCTCATTTCCTAATGCATGTACTCTTTAAGCGTCCAGGGTTTCAAAGGGGCCGGCCCCTTTCAGAGGCACTGCACATCTCCAGGGCGCTGGTTTAACGCGGTGCCTGCCCCGTCCCACAAACAGAGCCGGGAACTACCGTGCCAGCCGGCTCCACTCCTAAACCACTAAGGCGGTCAGGGGCGCTGGGCAAGAGCTCAGGGAAGAAGTAACAGCCTTCGCTTCCGAGCCCTTCCTTCCCACCCTGCCCCTCTCCGCCGGGCTGCTCCCCGGGCGGGCCCGGGCTGGCGGGATGCACAGCCCCCACAGCCGCCACGGCGGAAAACGACGGATCGGGCTTTCTGTCTGGAGCCGTGGCAGTGCTCAGCCCTCCGCCAGCTCCCCGGGAAGGCAGCCACGGCCAAGGACGGGGTGGCTGAGGTGCGGGGTCTCCTCCCTTCCTGCCCCTGTTATTTCACCCCACCCCGTGCCCCGCACGGCGGAAGGCGCTGCCGCCGCCGCCCGGGATGCAGTATCCATGGTAATGCGGGATTGCATCATGCTCTTGACCAAACTGCACCGGGGAAAAGACGCTCCCGGCGAGAGCCCTGTCCCTTCCGCCGCCCCGTCCCCTCCCTCCCCGGGCCGGCCTGCCCGCCACTGCCGGCCCCGTCCCCGGCCGCAGCTCCGCCGCTCCCCGCCGGGCGCCGAGCCCCCCCTCCGCTCCGCGCACGGCCGGCGCTGCCGCCACACTTGTTGCATGCCCCGCGGACCGGCGCCCCCCGCCCGCCGTGGCCCCCGCCCCCCTCGTCCTCCGCATCCCCCTCCGGGCCCGGGCGGCCGCGCCGCATCCCGTGTCCGGGCGGGGAGCCCCGGCGCGGCGCTGTCTCCCGGCCGGGGACGCGGCCCTACCTGGCGGCGGCGGCGGCACTGGGGGCGGCGGGCGGCACCGGCCGGTCTGTCCCGCTGCGAGCAGCGGGGGCGGGGCCGAGGGGCGGGCGCGGGGCGGCGGGCCCCGCCCCACCGCCGGCCGTGGGCTGACGGTGACGTCAGAGTGGTGCGGGGGGCTCACGGGCGGCGGCGGAGGGGCGCTATGACGTCACGGCGGCAGAGAGCCAATCGGGCGGCGGGGGCGGCTCGGGAGCGGTTGGCGCGGGGCTCGCGCCGGGCCGGGGGTCGCAGCCCTCAGGTCGGGGCGCGCGCTCGGCGCGGGAAGCGGCTCCTCGGCCCTGAGGGCTGCCAGCCTCGGCCGCGGCACCGGGGGGCCCGTGAAAAACAATATGGGACCATGTAATTAAAGACTGTCACAATGAGATGAGCCGCAGGCCTACATTAAAGGTCCCGGGCAGATGTCGTTGGTGTTTCCTGTGTTTTGAAGTAACGGGCTTTTTGCAACGTGACAGCATTTTTGAATGTAAGCCCTGGCTGCAATTAAGTAGGTAGTGTTTTTACTTGATCATATAAGAAAACCGGTCGTTTTGTTGTGTAATTTACATGCATATGCTGAGCTGGTCCCCACAGTGTCAGATGTCTGAGGAAGGAATCTCAAAGCACCCTCTTTGGCTCCTCTCCAATGGCAGGCATGCTCAACAGAGGAAGAAAAGTTCTGTCCACGCTCTCCAGACACTTCATTACCTCCCTGAGGTCCTAACAGGGCAATAGTGAGGGTGCCTTGGCATTCGTATGGCCAGCAGGAAGAAACCAGTTTGTTTCTTTCCTTCTCACATATTCCCGTGTGATGGAAGATGACCTTTTAATTTTTTCCCCTCCCTACAAGTTTGTTCCGTCTCTTTGTTAATTAAATGAAAATGTTACATAAATAAAGAGCAGCTTTGCTTTGCAAAGGAGAGGAGTCAAGCAGCAATTTGCATGGGGTTTATTCAAGGTCCAGTATCTCCACTCTATGGGAAGCAGTTAGTGATTTTAGGAAGCTAGAGTAAGGGTTTCCTGGAGCTTTCCTTCAGCTATAGAAGACAGCTGGGTGAAGCCAACATCCACTAGCTTCTCCTGGGCAGTGAGACCATGTCCATAGTCATTTACCAAGGCCTATGTCCATGGTCATTTATCTGAAGCAATGTATTGCAACCTCACACTGGTTGAAGATCAGTGTGCAAACAGCCCCCAGAGGTGATGCTGGGCTGTAAATAATCAAGAAGAGGTCCCAGGAGGGTCATCTATGTCCTGGGGTGCATCAGGCCCAGCATAATCAGCTGCTCAAAGGAGGTGATTGTCTCACTCTGCTCTGTATTGGGGCGGCATCATCTTGAATGCTGTGTGCTGTTTTGGTCACCACAATATATAAAGGACATTAAGCTATTTGAAAGTGCCAAAAGGAGGGCCATGAGGATGCGAAGGGCCATGAGGAGAAGGCCGTATGAGGAGCAGCTGAGGTCACTTGGTCTGTTCAGCCTGGAGGAGACTGAGGGGAGACCTCATTGCAGTTACAACTTCCTCATAAGGGGAAGAGGAGGGGCAGGCACTGATCTCTTCTCTGTGGTCATCAGTGACAGGAACTGAGGGAATGGCCTGAAGTTGTGCCAGGAGAGGTGTAGGTTGGATATTAGAAAAGGTTCTTCACCCAGAGGTTCTTCACCCAGGCTGGACACTGAACAGGCTGCCCAGAGAAGTGGTCACAGCACCAGCCTGACAGAGTATGAGGAGCATTTGGACAATGCTCTCGGACACATGGGGTGACTCTTGGGGTGTCCTATGCAGGGCCAGGAGTTGGACTCGATGATCCTGGGGGGTCCCTCCAACTCAGCATATTCTATGATTCTATGATTCTATGAGTACAATAATGCAGAGTGTTTCCCAGTGGGATCAGAAATTATCTTCCTTAAGCTCTTACTGGGATAAGAGAAAATCTCTCACTAAAGTAAACATTGAGGCAATGCCACTGTTCTTTAATCTTATTTCTTTTATTAGAGTAAGATGTTTGGAATGCTACTTGGTTAGTGTTGGAGGGGTTTTTTCCTCTTTTTCTTTTAAAGCTCAAATCTTTGTTTCCCTGAAGGACCAAACCCTTGCCTATGTGTTTTAATATTCTGGAAAAAAACCTTCAAACCCTATGAAAAACCAGCACAATTGTCAGGTGAGTGTGCCTTTCTGAAGGCCCTTTGCCCAAATTTGTGTTTTGGATGTCTCTAAGGCATCCCTTCCTATTTGTAAGAAGTCAAGCCATCCTAATTGAATGAGGCACAAGTCCCATTGTTTCTTACTTGAGCCAAAATGTGCTGAACTCACTGAAACATGACCAACATTAGGTCTTTTCACATCTTTCACACTTTATTTAAAGCACTTTTCAGTGTGCTTTAAATAAAATTCCTTCCCAACAGGCGTGCACATTTGTTTCTATGGTTTATTGATGAGAGATGATTGCACCGAGTGTTACTTTCTCAGCCAAAACAGCTTTCTAAATCTGGAAGGTGCTTAAATAATTAAGACTCAATCTGGCTGTTTAAAAATAAAAAATAAGAACTCGAGATGCAGAAAGGGATGGAGCAGGGCATAGGGAGTATAGCTGGAGAGTGAGCAGCACCTTGTGCAGGAAGGGGATGTTTCCTGGTCCCCACGCTGCATCCCACAGGCAGGGAAGCGTGCCCCAGGCCCACCAGAGGCTGGCATGGACCTGCTGTGCCTCCCTTCACTGTGGAGCTTGCCTTTCTTGCTTGGTGGTGGGGTTTTAATGAGACTCTGTATGCCCAGGGTGCCAAGTAAGTGGCACTGGAGAGGGAAGACACAACAGCTGGTGGAGAAAATGATGAGGCTGGGGAGTGAGATTTCAGTTTTGCCAGCCTGGCTCCAGTGTAAGACTCCCAGACTGCCTGCTGGTCTGCTGGTTCTTCCCTCTCCTGGTCTCTCCAAAGTGCTTATGCTGTTATCAGTCAGAGAACAAGAGCAAGGTCATAGTATGGGAAATGTCATTTCAGAATTACCCATTTGGGAGAACTAAGCAAACAATGCCAAATATTTTGGCACTAAATGTTTGGCATTTAAGAGGGGTAAGAGCTGACCCATGTCATTCTGGGCTGCAGCTGTACTGAGTCCCAGCATCATCCTCATCTTCTTGGAGCATCTGCAGGTTTGTCAGGAGTGAAGACATTACCATTGACCTCTCCACCAAACATTGATGAAATTGCTGCTGTTTTGCCCAGGAGGAGCTTCAGAGACCTTGTTATCAGAGTGGAATCAAGGAGGCTGGAGTTCAGAGAAGCGCAAATTAAACATTATTCAGGATTTAGACAGAAGGATTGCCTGGGCTGATGTAAAATAAGTTACACCTTGCATATAATTTAACCTGTATCTTATGACTATTGTAATCCTACCTTTTGAAAGAGAAGAGGCAGAATCTGAGCACTTTGGAAAACTAAGTCCTAGGTGACCCAGCCTAGGCAGCAGCAGCAGAGGTGACAAAGAGGCCTCAGCAGATACGGCCATACTCACTTAATCAATGGTACACAAAGGGAAGAGGTTAAATAGATACTAGTGTTTGAGAATATGGGTAGGAAGAGAACAGCTGTAACATTTGAAAGTAGAGTGAAAAGTCCATGAGGGCTGTAGCACTGAGAGGACAAAAGAGCTTGGCATGGAAGGCCCACCAGCATGGTGTTTGAAATTAGCCTGGATAAAGGGTTAGAAGTGTGGGTTCCAGGGAAATGAGCTCAAATGGTCTTCTTTTGGGGGGTGAGTTACTAAGTCTGTCTTCTTTTTTTAAAAAAAGTTGTTAGAAATCCTAGCTATGCCTATGTAGACGCAGTTCATCATACACACTGTAATGAATAGGTCCTTCTTTTGATTAGAAACAAATTAATCCAGTTTTACCAGAAGTAAATTAACAAATTGATTAGAATAAATAACCATCATTTGCCACTCAGTCATCTTAACGGGATTTTTCAGTTCTGCCTGAGTTTACCTTGGCATCCATCCAAACTGACTGTGGCAGCCCCATGTTCTTTATCAGCACAATAAATGGGATGCGATTACTGTTCCTAGATCAAACACTGGACTAAAGAATCAGGCTTGAAATTGCAGCATCTATTGCTTCCGAATATGGTGTTTTCTGGTGTTGCGAAGAGGACAAATGCTTCATGCTGTCTGTACAACTTTGTTTAACTTTTAATTACTTGATCTTTGTTGAAAAAGCTTCCAAGCAAGGCTTCCTTCACAATTTTATATTTTCAGGTCTCATAAGCAAGTGACTGATTGAAGCTGCTATTTTGATATTCCAGCACAGAACTGGTGTGAACATGCTCACTCTCTGTTCTGAGGTATGATCACGTTACAAACTGGTCTTAGCTTTTGAGGGTGCTTTTTGCAAAATTCTCACAGGCTAGAGTGCAAGCAAATTCTTGGCCCTGTATTTCTAATCCATTTTCAAGCATTTTACACTAACAGCAGTTATTATTCTACATTTCCTCTTATATATCCCTGCAGTGTGCAGTGCTATAGGCAAATAATTAAATAGGATTGAAGACCTGCACCAACTCACCAAACTTTCAGTGTATTTTAGGAGCCAGATTTACCCCAAATAGTGTCCCAGAAGATCAAAATATTTTGTTTCTTATCAAATAGGTCAATAATTATGGACTTTTTGCTGTCACTGGTGTTAATATGCTCTTCTTTCTCACCATGCTGCTCGTGATTTCAGAGAGAGAAAATGTGATTGAAGTCCACCCTTGTCAATGCTACTAAAGCTTTAATAACCCCGACTTCAGAAAATAATGAGCCCCAAGAATCTTGCCACTATATAACAGCTAGTTTGCTCCTATTGCACTGCTGTGGCTGCTAATAGGAGAGACAGAAAAAATAACAAGGTGTTTCTGATGATCAGGTGGTTGCAAAATGGACTTGAAGAAAGTGGTCACTTAACCCAGAGTAACGCAGTGATTAACTTGGCTAACATGTGTGGGTAGTGCCATCTGCCTCCTCTTTCACAGTGTGCACAGGAGAAGTGGCAATCAGTACTGGCTTGTTTATAACCCTGTACTCAAACCGCACCTCTCCCTCTGGGGCAGCCCCAGGCTCTGGCAGGGCATGACCCATCTTAGCCCGTCCAGGGGTTTGCTGGTGGCTGCAATGTGTTGGGGAGGAGGCAGCATGGAGGGTCACCCCGGTGTGCCTCTGTCCCACTGCTCTGCTCTGACCCCAGAGAGAGAGCCCTGTGAGCCCAGCCCTGCTTTCTTCTTCCCTGCCTGCTTTTGCAGGGTATTCCCCTCAAAAATTGGGCACATCTACAGTAAAGAGTAGAAGCTCTTCAAGGGGAAAGTACATTGTCACTTCATATAGCAAGCAGCTTCTGCTAGAGGAGAGTGATTTTACAAGAGCTAATGCTAATCACAGTAGGGTGAACAGAGTAAAAACTGCATTATTTTCCATTAGTAATTGGATGCCTTACTCCTTGCCTGTCTTACTCCTTGCCTGTTCCTGCTATGGTGCCTTTTGGTTGATTTACTGTATGGATTACAACATCTAATCCTTCAAAACAACGTGCAGTTTGCCAAAGAATCATAAATCCATCATTGTCCATTGCAGCCTGTCAACAATTTTCTTCTTAATCTCAGAGCTAGTGGGACTGGGATTTGGAGCTGTCATGTTACTCAGTATAAGGGAGCTGGTAAGAGTGCAACACTTACTGCACTCTTATTGCACGTATTTCCTTGAAAAGTATTAGGTGTTCTGATTTAGAGAATCAGTTGCTGCATTTGCAATCCCTCTTCATGTGGCATGCTGTCTATCCCTTTCTCTTTAATTGCAACCAATGTAAACTGTTTGAGATAATCCTGTTGTTGAGAGAAAACACTGGCTTACTGCTTGGAGCAAACAGAAAATCATGTTTTAAAAAAAGAGATGAGGGAAAGTATTTTTGTAAATGCTCTGGTTTGTCTGAAAACGTGCACATGAATCTGAATGGTTGTCATTCTGCCTTGGAATTTTTTAAGTATTAAATCCATTCAAACTGCTTTGTTGGTGGACCTCAAGGTGCCAACTCCTGATAGTCAGGATAGTTATTAAGTCATCGCTGTAGTTACATTTTTGAGGAGGCTGTTTCCCTACAGAGCACTCTGATCCTGATATAAGGATATTACTCTTTCAGCCTTAAGTGTCCATAGAAAATCTGTTGTGCATTTTGAGAAAACCGTTATACCTGGACATTTGTCCTGAGTTAAAACTATTGTATACTATTTTCACAGTCTGTTTTATTGCAGGATCACTGTCTGTGCAGACCAGCCTGCAGCCTGCCTTCCTGGCTGCAGGGTACTAAAGCCTCAGTACACAGCTCTGAGCCCTCCCCTGCCCATCTTCCCAGCAGAACCTGCAAACCCAATGTGCTGTCTCTGTTGCTTGCTCAGCCCATGTGCTATAGCAAGAGTAACATTTTTGCCTGATATGAAGTGTTCAGATATCCTTTCCCACTTTTAGGGATTATTCCTGCTCTCGCCTGGGAAGGCAGAACCTGCCTTTGTCTTGTGGTCTTTGTAGTCTTCTTGGGACCTCCACTCATGTGGCCTGGGAAAAACGAAGGCTGGGAATGTATTTTACAGTCAATTGGGAAAAAGAATGCCAATATAAAAATTAAACATACAAAATAACTGGTGTTTTGGAGTTTTTCCCATTCTCCCTGACCATCCTCAGAGAGCCCTCTGGAGATGTGCAGCTGAAGAGTGAGCCACTCAAAACAGTGGCTGTTGTTGATGTTTCTAGCCCTGCTGCTGACCTCAGAAGAGCTGTGAGGGCACCCAGGGTGGGCTTCTCAGCAGTAAACTACCAGCAGCACCCTGCCAGCTATTGGGAATAATCTTTGGTGAGTGATATAGCAACCAATCCAGGTCAGATTTTGTGTAGGAGGTATTTTAACATAATCCTACTTGTCAGATAAAAAGTGTTTTGGCTTTCCCTGGGAAGGATGGGTGGTTTGCTTTTTGTTCTAGGAATGCAGTTTTTCTCCCTGCTGTGAACAATGCAAGATATAGGTAGATAATCAGAAAAAAAATGGTGGATATTCCTCTCTTCCTCCCTCACTCTTTCCTTGTTTTGACCACTCAGACTTGGGGTGGGGACTCTTTCCCACTATGTGCATGCATAGTAGACTTCAAATACTTAGATGCAAGAAGGGTATAGAAATGTCACATCCCCTGGAGCAATTCTGATAATGACCCAAGGAACTCTTGGGGAAGACTGGGTGCATTCCTGGATGCTATCCAGAGCAGCCTCACGGGCTCATCATGAGGCTGTAAGTAAGCAAAAGTCTTAAAGATGACTGAATCCAGTCCCTCACCCTTAGGCAGAGTGAGATTTTCCCCAGAATATCCAAAGATACTGAACTATTCCTGCTGTGGAAGGTCAGCAGCCAAAAAGAACATCCCCAGCCCCACAGATCATCACATTCCAAATGTGTAGGTTGAGACTGTGACTGCCAACTAAAGCCATGTTAAAGTCCACAGGAGGTCGTGATGGGGTCCTGGGAAACCAGAGTTCTTGCTTTGAGCAGAGGCTGCAGTCCCTGGGGGCTGGTCTTCAAAGAAACAAGCCTGATTTACACTTTTGAAAAAGTTAGATTTAAAACAATGCTCTGGTCAGTCTCATTAATTTCTTCTTGAGTGCCTTGCCTTCCTCACATCTATTTTTAAACAAAGTACCTACTTACTTCAGCATGAAAATAGTATTTAAAATACTTGGGTTTGCTTCCAAAACTATTTTTTTTATGTGGCTGAGGTGACATTTCTGCAGGCTCGTCTTTTACATATAAATACATTTGAGCTTACGGTCCTGTCTTTTAGTTTTATGTTTTTTTCATTAAGCTTTACACCTATTCTGATGAGACCTAACATTTCTCCTGTGCCTCTGGTACGTAATTTGGTCTATAGTCTTCTTTCCAACTTCCTGCCTTCATAATTTGTTGTATTTTTAGCATTTTCAAGCTGCATTTTGCTAAAAACTGTTTATTTGTCTGCTGTAATTTTTGTTTCCAATCCTTTGACACAAATTTTCATTTCAGTACTTGAGCAGCAATATCTGACTAACAATTATTAGGGTTTCTTGTGTTTATTGGTCTGTTTGAAAAGGGGGATGGTATGAATGTACTATTGTCAGAATCTAGGTAGTGACTTTTCACATTCATATCCCTCCTACTTAGCTTCATGGTGCTGATGATGTGATGTGGGTCATGTTGACAGCTTCCCTGAGTAGAAGGTTAATGCATGCACACCTCTAAGCAGCCACTTTTATGAAAGTATTGGAATTATGAGATCCAGTCCTTGTTTTCTGTCTGTCCTTATTTCTCCCTCATAACTCCGTTTTAAATGAGGCGACGTCTGCTTTTTGAGTCCTGCTACAGTTTTGTCTCTTGCATTTAAGGGTTATCTTTTCAGTGCTTTCTGTGGCAAAATATTTTGTTTCTGAACTTGATCTCACTTTCTGCTTTGGCTGTATCACTGTCTAATAGCTGTACTATTATGATTTAATAACTTTAAATACCAAATTTGTATCTAATCAAATTTAGAGGCATTCTGTATTCTTGTAATTGTTTTTTTCTCATTTAAAAGGAGGCTCTTTAGTATGATTGGACTAAAGGCTGTCTTAATTTTATTGTTGGAGTAATTTTATTCCCTGAATCTTTCTGAAATTGAAAGTTGCTGTGGCTCATTCACTGCTGCTCCCAGCCTCTGTGTGGAAATGGCTGCTGTGGGATGTCCCTGGACCCTTTCACCTCCAGGATGGCTTCTCTGTATCATTACAAAACAGCTGGAACTCAGAAATGCCAAGTTACTGCTCTTCAATGAATTATCACATCAAGCCACAGAACTGTTTGTGCTATTTCTGTTGGAAAGGAGAAATGAAGTGCATCAGTCTAAACCTTTGCAAATCAAAGGTACCATACTTTGCTTTTGCTGGGGACTGAGAGCTTTTAGCTCCTGCTCCTGCACAGGCACTTGGTCAGCTGCAGGTGTCTGAGCCCTTACATGTATTTTAACAAGAACTAAAGTAGTTCAGTGTACATTGAGGACACTTACTGCTGCTACCAGCTCTCCTTGGCATCAGCAGCTCTTCTAGGCATATATATGAGAGTGCCTCTGCTCTCATAATTATAGTATCACTACCATCCTACTATAATTAGACAAGTTAAAAATTGTCTGAGCTGAAATGCACTAAACTCCAGATGCAGTTATCACTGAGAAAAACTGCTTTGAAGCATTAGCTCCAGACAGGTGATATCCTGACACCCTCCTCACCTTTCACTTGAATGGAGCTTTTTGCGTGGACTTAACACACATGGATAGTCTTTGTAAACAGCTCTTCTTGTCTTTTTATTATATATCAGTAGAAGCATTAGAGGCTCAACAGAGTGTATTTTTTTACATAATTCCTTTATGCCACCTGTCAGCCAAGGGGTTATTATTTTTTTACAGTAGTTTCTCATTAACTATGTGCATTTCTTGTGTAGGGGGCTGCATAGAGCATCCTCTGAAACTTGGAAGAATAATCAGTTCACTCCTTTGTTCTGTGTGAGGTGTGCGTGCTCCTTGTTTCTTACCTTTTGCAGATAGTGGGTGTGAGCTCTGCACAGCATGGACAAGATGTTCTGTCTTTGAACTGCTGCCAAATTCAATGAACTGTCAGCTTTGATGTATCCTGGTTTCTTCAACCTACTTTTACGAGGATAAAAAAGCATCACTGAGGCTATTTGCTTTTTTGCTATAACCGCTCGTCATATCATTTTGACAAGGTAGTTGCCTTGTTATATCCCTTGTATGGATCATTGATTGTGTCACTTTTTATAATCATTGCGTTTTTGTTCCAACCCTGCAGTGAGAGCACTGTCAGCAGAGACAGCGCAGAGCTCAGGCTTCTGCCCTGTTCTCATGAATGCAGTAGCAGGAGATTCATCATCAGAGGCTCTCATCAGAAATCCCCATTCTTCACATAGTTTTGGAGCTCTTGGCAGACTTTCTGCTTCCACCCACACAGTAAAGACTTGTCTAATAATGCCAACAGTGTGAAGCTCATTAAGATCAGAATGGCAGAATAACTAAGTCCAACTCTGCCTTTTGATAGTGGAGAGTTCTCTTTTTTAAAGGAAGGCAGGAAAGTGCGTTTCAGCTCATAAAGCTGGCTGATTTCTGACGCTGAAGCAGCAATGTATGTTTGACCCACGAGTGCCTGGATGCCAAGGTGGGCTGAGGCAGCATCTCTTCCTCAGTTGTGTTTGTCCTGTGCCTGCAGCAGAGAGGTCCTGCCCCATCCACAAGGAATTCCATGGGATGTGACGTGTGGGCAAGTCTACTAACCACCCCTCCTGCTTTCAACACATAGCTTTGTTATACTTGGACCCTGTGTTTTATTTCAAGGTGCTTGCCGTTCCCCTGCCCTTTCCTCAACCCTAGCCTCTGCCAGACTGACTTAAAAGCTGCAGTCATCTGATTTGTTCTGGAACATTGTTCTGACAAGGAGGCTTAGTGTTCCCAGCACTTTAAAGGGGCTTTAAAGGATGACTGTCCCCAGGGGTGGCAGGATGGGCCACACAGGCACTGAAGGGCTTTGAACTCCACTCTGTGTGTATTAGCACCATAGACTAGTGCCCCTGTTTAATACATTTATCAGTGTTTCTTACTGCACCATTGTACTCTACAGTATGTAGAATTGATTTTACATGAATCAGCAGGGAAAGCTTGCACATCCCAAACGAATGACATGCAACGTTGGCTTTATAAAATACTCATCCTTAGTTGATGCTTGCAGCACAACATTACACACCTAATTGCCCACATGTAGAACTGTGCCATCAACCTGCCCGGGTAGGTTGCAGTAAACATGTTCACCTGTTGTCTAGATTCTGTTTTGGTTTAAACAGGGGGTAAAGACTTCTAAGGAAATGAAGCTTGGCTATTTTAACTCAGGTTTTGCCTGATGGACTGTATGTGTATAATTTTCATTTCTGGTAAACCCCAGAATGCATCAAGCAGCCCATAGGTCAATAAGATGGGTTGGTTGCCTTGAAAGCTAACAACTTTCATAGGCATGCTGGTAACTGAAAGACTAAGAAGGGGCTGGAATAATTGGCTGTAGGTTTATAGCTGTGGACTAACTAAAACCCTGGAACAGGTTGCCCAGAGAGCTGGTAGATGCTCCATCCCTGGAAATGCTCACGGTCAGGTTGGACAGGGCTCTGAGCAACCTGATCTAGTTGAAGACTTCGCTGCTTACTGCAGTGGGGTTGGACTAGAAGACTTTTAGAGGTCAAATGCAAGTGCAAGGGAGAGAATGGGATTGAGGCCTGGGAACCAGGAGAAGAATGGATCACCCCTTCCAGCTTGAGTAAGCACTTGTGCTGGATTAAGGGATCATGGAACTACACTGCATTTGTCTCTGCAGACACAGGTATGGGTGCTACATGCTTTCCACAATTTGTTCCTGCTGATGGTCTCCTTAGCTAGAAAGGTACCTTTGATTAAACCTCTCATTTCAAATAGACTTTTGAAAATACTTCTTTTTCAGCTTTAATTGCCCACAATATCTCCTAACCAGACACTTAATACATTTTCTGGTTTTATTCTTTTGTATTCTTTTCTTCCCACACTAAAAGTTTATTTCCCTACATTAGCTCCTCTTTTTTTGACTGAATGTCCAAGGAGGAAGTAAACCATGCTGTCAGATCTCATACAGCTAGAACTGAAAGAAAGTAGATCTACAATAGCCGGTATTGACTAGACCTCTCTCGGGTCAATAATTTTCTTCTATTTGTCTCTAAGTGAAGCCTTAAAGAAAATTAGTGCCATGATTGGCCCCTGTAACTTGCAGCATGCCCACAGGTGGTGGGATACAATGGCTCTGCTTCCCAGAGTCTCAGGAATGTTCCTGAGCTTTGTTCGGATGCACAGTGTTAGGGACCCCAGAGCCACACAGCTGTGAAAAACCTAAACAAAAATTGTCCAGTCCTATGTACTTAGGAAATTCACAGGTAGTTGCTGAAAGGTCACAGAACCATCTCTATGGGTACTGTGATATAAAGGAATTATTTCAGTCAAAAGAGTAAAATCTTTCTTAAACTTTAGAAACATATATTTATAAGAGATGGAAACTAACATAGTTAAGGTGTGATGTGTTTCTTTTTTAAAAAAGAGCAGGGCAAAGAGGGAAAGTTCTGGTTTACATTTTTACAGAACCAGGATTCAGCTTCTTCTTAAACTCAAATTGCCATTGATTTTAACAGCAGAAGGAATAAGCCTTGCATTGATTTTAGAAAACAACTAAAAATTGGATTTTGTGTGGCAAACTGTTTTTGGATCATAACTAATTACATCACTTTGGGTAAAAGCTATTTAAAAACCCCATAGTTATCATATTTCCTTTTAAATGCTATTTTACCTGAAAAAAACCCATGTCTTGTGAAGGGAAAACCCCCAAATTCTGCACTCAGTTCAGTTTTATCTCCCAGACAACATTCTGCCTTCTGTAAAATCTGTAAGCAGAGGAGTGAACTTGCAAGCACTGGGAATGAAGGCTGCGAGCAGGGTCACCCTGGCTTTGTGGGTCAGCGGGATGGTGATGCAGGGAACAGCGCTCCCATCGCCGTGCCTCAGGTGCCGGCTTTGGCCCGGCCCCTGCCGGGAAGCTTGAGTTTTGTTTTCCACAACCAGTCCTGCCTCTCGTCCTCTTGCCTCAGGATGTGCTGCTGTGGGCCACTCCCTGAGGTACTTCAAGGCATGTTTTTTTTTGCTGGCGAGGCCGAGAGGCTTTGGCTAAAGGCATGAACAGGTTGGGCTTGACATGATTCATGCTCCCTCCTCTTTCTGGGAGTGCCTGGGGAGGTGCCCGAGGGGCAGCTTGAGGTGCTGATAACATCCCAGCAGATCTGTAAGGACTAATTATTTATGTCATGCCCTATTCACATTGCTTTAGCCATAGATGAGGTGCAAATGTGCCCTGCCCTGGCCTGGGGCAAGTGACCCAGGCTACAGCACGAATCTCTCTGGGGTGGATGAGATGGGAAGGCAGCACAGGGCTCCCAGAACCAACAGGAGAGCTGAAGTCCTTAGCATGGTTTTGAAAAGGAAAATAAGGACTGTAGAGGAGGCATCTTATGAGACTTCTGCAAATCTTCTGGACCTTAAGGGAGAAAATCAGTTGGGATTATTCAGAGCTCTTTCCCTGAGCATGGTATTTGTACAGTAGGTATCATTAGCAGAAGCTTTGCCTGGTGAGAGACCTACAAGCATCTTTTTACATTTAGACAGTTCAGATTTTTGTTAAAATTTGAATTTAATTATTTAAATTCTAGCAAACAGTGATGAATGTGGCTCTTATGATGCCACACCTGGCACAGCATCTCAGCCTGCACCACCATTGTGCTTACCTGTCAGGAATGGTAGTGGGCTGGGGCTGAATAGACATGACCTGAACAGAAGTTTGGGATCCAAATTGCTTCCAAACTCATCCAGTACCTTGGATGAGTCTTGCCCATTTGCAGGTCAGTTTTGTGTTAGTAACATGAATCTCTCCTTGGCATTTTCTCCCCCCACTGGCTGTCCACTGGCTGATGTCTCTTCCAGTCTGCCAGTCTGTGCTCCTCTAACCATGGTGATTGAATGCACCCTTACAGCCCAGCATGGGGATGTTTGGGCCTTGTTCACAAGAGGAACACAGAAGTCTCCTTCTTCACACTATATTTACATGGTCACGTTGTCTTCTTAAATCCTGTGGTTAGGACCAAAGTTCCTCCATCAGACCATGTTTCATCCCTCAGATAAATCCAGATCAGAAAAGCATTCACCCATTGCATATGCTATTTTTTTCAATACCAGCATTGCTGACATCTGTCTTCAGGTACTTTCAGAACATCCTCTTTTTCTTCTAAAAATATGTACTTCCTTCCTGTACCTCCCTCCTTTTTACATTATATAGTATCACCAAGATCACAAATATTTAGTTAGCTGAGAAAAAGCTCAGTTTAGTTAGCTGAGAAAAAGAATCAAAAAAGAAGGTCAGAAAGTAAAACTGACAGCTGGTAGAACACTGGTAAGAAAACAAAAGGAAGTTATCCTAAGGGCAGAGCTGAGGAGTAGAAAGAAATCAGGTGAAGTCTGAAGAGATGGTAATGAGGGAATGCTTTCTGGAAAAAAAATGGCATTTTGAACAGCCTAAATTAACTGTAGGACTATAAAGAATACATCCATTCATATAAAATCTATTGTAACATTCTCTTTTTTGAAATACTAGTGGCAAAACCCAGAGCCATATCTTATTTTAAAACAGCAACAGAAGCTGTAAGCTTCACTTTCTTGGAAACATCTGCTAGCGCCAGCAGTCCAGCCAGCTGAAGGTAAACCATCTCTATGGCTTTGCCAAGTACCTGAACCCTCGTGCCAAAGAAAGGCAGAAAACCAGAAGAGAAAGATGCCAGAGGCTGTCACTACTCCTGCTCAACTCTCCAGCTGGTCATTGTGCAAAGGGCAAATGGCAGAAGAACTGCTCAGCATGGTGGGAAACAGCACGCTGTGCTCCAAGCCCAGCAGCAGCTCATCAGATAGCCCTCATCATTACTGATCCCTGGTGCCTTTTTTGTACAGTGCTAATCATCATCTTCGCTGTTTTCCAGCCCACGTGATTGCCTTCTGCCTGTTGAAATTATCTTCAACAATTTGAACTGGATTTGGTATCTTTCTGCCTGTCCTAGGAGTACTAGGGAGATGTGTCTGCACCATGTCCTTACTGCAGCTCCTGTCTAAAGGCATGGAGGTGATGCCCTCCTCTCTCTATCTCTGACACTTTTTCATGTCTTAGAGCAAGGTGCTAAATAATTTTGCTGGGTTTCAGATCACACAACTGGAAATTGCTTTCAAGGTCTAAAATATGGCCCTTGCCTAATTAAGAGCTATGTGCTTCCAGACAGGAGAGACCCTGCATATAAGTGCCACCTCGTACTCAAGGAAGTATATGTCCAAGCAATTGAACAGAAGTGCCTTGACAGCTTCCCAGGTGACAGCTGGCCTCCATTGCCTGTTTGCTGTCAGCCCACAGGATGATCATGTAAAACCTGCTGGCTGCAGGGGTGGAAATAACAAGTCTTCTTTCACAACTGCCCCAGACTGAGAAAGGCAGAGCAGGACTCATCGATGTTACAAGCAAGACTGGGTAACTGCCTGTGGCAGCAAGACAGGGGAGCTGGGAGCTCCCAGAATCCTGGCACTGGTCCCACTTTGCTTTTTTGCCTCTCCCCAGAACCATAAGCAGAGTCTCTTCATGCTTGAATTTTGCTTATTCTGCTGAGAAATTTGGAGCCGCTGTCATATATCCAATTACTGAACTTCAACTGAAAAACGTAACTCATTAATCACAGCATTAATTACCTTCAGCGTACTGCAAGAAAATGGATCAAATAATTCTCCCATCTCTGTTTGGGCAGTTGCACAATTTCCAGGAGCTTAAGTGAGGGGAGGATCTGGCCCCTAATCTCCCAGAAGAATCACAGTTGCTGCTCAGAGTACCTCCTCCCAAATCCTCTGAGCTCTTGGGCAGTTTTCCTGTTGCAAATTGCCTTGAAAGTATAAAAAAAATAGAGTAATCTGTTGAGGCAAGCTTGGCTGAATGTTTCATTGTTCCTTTGTTTCTAAACACGTGGAAGCTGATTTACTTCTGCTGCTATCCAGTTAGAGGAACAACTGCTTTACAAAAATAACACTTGGGAAACACAAGGGAAAACAATTGGAGTTTGAACATGAATGGCCATAAGCCCAAAGAGAGCCATATCTCACAATGAAGAAAAACTAAACAGATTTATTCTTGCTATATATAAAGCAAACTATGTTTTTAAATCCATAAGAACAGATGCCCTTTGTTTTCAATGCATGGTCAAAAACAGTGGCATTGGTAGCAGGGGAAAACAGTTTTAATGCTTTTCTGGGGGAAAATGGCATCAGCATTTCCCACCTTTGTCAGTGAACTATTCCCCAGCCATGGCAAACAGCCAGGCATGGTTGGGGCATGCTTGCACTCCTCCTGAAAGCCATGTTTTCCCCTTTTCCATCCCAACTCTAGAGTTCAGTGCTTGCTCCGAGGTCACTGAGTAAGCCTGTTAGACAAGCTCAAGGTATTATTAACACTGAAATATTCCTGAGCTGCTCTTGTGATTTTTTACAATACTACCAAGGATATGCTAGTGCAATATTTATTTTCAGGCAGCAACTAAAGAAGCCAAACATGATGATAAGTACAAATGTATTTTTGTCATCAACAGAGGGCATTACTGAAAGCAGAAGAATGAGCTCTAATGTCTGCACAATCCTGTGCTTGATTTCTTACTCTTCCAGGATCCACAAGAAATTTAGCTTGCAGCAAGAGGTGGTTTTGGTTTTGCTATGAAAACAGGGCACAAGAATAGTTTTCACATAAAGTCTTAAATTGTGTGCTAATCTTAACTACCAGAAGATGAGAATAATTTAAGAGAAACCACTTAAAGCACTTTGCAACACTTTTGTGTCCTCTGGTAGTGGGAAGAGGCTTTAAAATGTGGATACACTGCAGGCTATTTTACCTTGCCAGAAAGATGTGTATAAGTACATGTGTCAGCAGAGCAATAACCACTTTCTTCTCTTGCAGTAGTTTGAAATTTTATGCTATTCCATACACCTCCTGCAAAATGGACTATTAAGGATAGGGCCTAAATGCACCAAAGTCAACTACTGTATCTTCTAGATTTTGTAAAGGATGATGCTTTTATCAAAATCACCTTTTTTGTGATTTTTGTCCTGCTTTCCTTGTTCTTGTAATTGCACAATTCAAATGCAACATTCAAAAGGGCTAAATGCTCCTCAGAAACAGATTTCTCTTTCTACCCATTGGATATTGATAACTGCTGTAGTGGACAGGACTGGACAGCAGGCATGGTGTACTCTTAATCTCTCTTCCTCTTTTAAAAATGTTAAACAAAATTTTTCCCAAAATATGTTCCATGTATTTGCAAAGGACTCTAAGGATATTGCTTTCATACATTTAAACAAACCCTAAGTGCAGATGTAGGTTTTACAACATCACCCGTGAATGGATAAGCAGAGAAGAAAAATGAAAGCTGATCTGTTTACCCATTCCAATTGAAAAACTCTCCTGCTGGATGACTCTCTGCTATCACTTACTGTCTGTGTAATGCCAAGGTAACCTCGTGCTGTAACTCTACATCTACAGCAACCCACATCTGGCAGCCTACCTCGTGTTGATTTAAAATGCTCTGGACATCCCCTTCTGTCAGGCAGTGGTTTGCATGGCTCTGCATAGTCTTAATAAGTAACACATCTCTGCTCTGAGGTGTGATACCTTTTAAACAAATGCCATATGAGGTTGAAGTTGAGGAGTGAAATACGAGGTCAGTAGCATTGGAAATATATCTTGCACTGGAAATCTGTGAAGGATGAGGGTATGTGAATTTGAGCTTAGAAGATCAGGAAAGTTTCTCCAAATACTGTGCATGGTCTACGAAAAGGGCACCAAGCTGAAAAGATGAAAGTAAGCATCAGCAGAGGTAAGGATATGAGGATATTGTTCATCACGAATTGGAGGTATGAGGAGATGTGCATGCTCTGTCAGCTAAAACCAAATTGTTGATATGCCTACTTATCTGTTATCTAACACAGGTAACAACCTCATAAAACATTAATGGATACCATCAGGCTTTATGGTACAAATTTGAGGAAGCATAACACCTGTTAAAACTCCTTTGGTGCTGTGTTTTTCCATGAATCCTGGGTATGGCCCAAAACATAAGACTGGAGTGGGGAGTAGCAGGGAATCAGGGAGGAGGGATATCCTTCCTGGCAGTATCTGCCTTCTAAACATCAGGACATGCTCCTTGCATCCTGCCCAAACTTCCTGATGCAGTATTTAGAGCCTAAAACCACTTCTACTTGGAGAAGATCCCTTTCTGCTTTTAGTCTGAGATACTCAGAGCAGACCTATGATGCTCTATCACATACAGGAGGGTTCTGGCTGCTTAATCTCAAAAAGCAACATCACACTCTGCACCAACCATGATACATTTTCTGATCTTTTCCTCTCTGTGTTTGTGTGTGTCTCTGCTACAACTCAATCATTGTCCATTGGACTACAATCAAAACCTGCCTGAAGCTGAATGGTCATTTATTTTATACTAGTGGATAGACCAACTTGGGTTATGTAGTTGTGGGTGTCTTGTACAGATCACTGGATTGGAAAGAAGTAATAGCTGAAGTCTTCTTCAGGCAAGTGGAAGAAGCCTTGCTTGATCAAAGTGATTTGGAATAGTCAACATGGATTTATGAAAGGGAAATTGGGCTTATCCAAACTCATAGCCTTCTACGATGAGAAGAGTGTCTTAGTGGATGAGTGGACGTTCTCTTTCTTGGCATTAGCCAAGGTTTCAAAACTGTCACCTGTAACATCCTCATAGACAAGCAGAGAAGTGGACAACGAGGTGAACTGACAACTGTGTGAATTGACAGGTTTAAAGGGTTGTGATCAGTGGCTCAAAGTCCATCTGGAGGTCTGTTACTAGGGCTGTACCCAAAGGTTGATACTGAAACTGCTATTACTTAACATCTTCATTAATAACTTCAGTGATGGGTGATGAGACAAGCTCAGCAAGTTTGTTAATGGTTCAAAATTGTGAGGAGTGGCTGATACCATTCAGAGGGACTTGGACAGCCTGGGGAAAGGGGCAGAGAGGAATCTCATTGAGCTCAATAAAGAAAAATACGAAGTCCTGCACCTGGAGAGGAATAGCTCCATGCTCCCCTACAGACTAGGGGCCAACCAGCTGGGAAATAACATGGCAGGAAAAGGCCCTGAGTGTCCTGGTGGACAAGCTGACCATGAGCCATCAATTCTCCCTCATGGCAAGAAAGGCTAATAGTACCCTGGGCTGCATTAGGCAGTGTTGCCAGCATGTTGAGGGAAGAGACCCTTCCCCTCTGCTCAGCCCTGGAGAGACCATAGCTGGCATGCTGTGCCCGTGCTGTGCTCTCCTGGACAAGAAAGGTATGACCCTATAGATTGGGTCCCATGAAGTATCTGAGAGTGGATTAAGGGACAGGAGCAACTGTCACATGTGGAAAGGCAGAGAGAGCTGGGACTGTTTGGACTGGAGAAAAGAAAGCTCAGGGGGAATATTTTTATGGATATAAATACCTGATGGGACAATATGAAGAAGGCAGAGCCTCTTCTTAGATATCAACAGGATGAGAGGCAATGGGCACATACTCAAGCACAGGAAATTCTGTCTGAAATAAGAAAACACTTTTTTACTGTAAAGATGGCCAAACACTGGCACAGGTTTCCCAGAGAGGCTGTGGAGTCTCCATCTGTGAAGATGTTCAAAAGCTATGAGGACATGATCTTGAGTGGAGTGTTCTAGTTGACGCTGCCTTAGGAAGGGTGGCAGGGGGTAGACTAAATGATCTCCAGAGGTGCCTTCCAACCTCAACTATTATGTGCTTCTGTTTCCTAATTTCCAAATTGCTATGCAATTGAACTGCACTTTCCTTTATCTGGGAAGTAAATCAGTTCCTGCATGCATTACAGGTAACAGGAAGTAGTATTAGACCCTCTCCATGCATGAGAACCTCTCTTTCCTATTTCAGACACAAAGTGAGGATGTGGCTTTTAGATGTTTTAGAAAAAGTTGGACATGAAGACAGTGTGTAAAAAGAACATTGCTGTATGAGACTCAAATGCAGCTTGATTTCACAAGGTTGAATCATAAATTTCTGGGGCTTTGCCATTTCCTGGAGCTGCAGTGCTTGACCAGCCTCCTCATCTGTGAAGGGCTCCTTTGGTCCTGTATAGTACATGATGTGCCATCAAGTACTGCTGGATATGTAACCCCAAAGGCATAACATTCCTCTAGTTCTGTAGAGAGCCAGGTGATAAAACCAAGAAAATACTTGGGTACATGAACGTTAAGATGTCATTATTTCTAATTTATAGATATAACCTGTTTTTGCCAGTGGAAGTTGTTGGGAGGCACATAAGCTACATCTGTACTAGTAAATGAAATAGTCAGGGGGGCTGACTCGCCTGCCAGCTTTATCTGTATCCATGTGCTGGCTTTGGCTGGGGTAATTTTCTTTACAGTGGCTGGTATGGGGCTGTGTTTTGCATTTGTGCTGAACGCAGGGTTGATAATAAAGAGATGTTTTTGTTATTGCTGAGCAGGGCTTACACAGAGCCAAGGCCTTTTCTGCTTTTCATACTGCCACGCTGGTGAAGGGGCTGGGGGTGCATGGGAAGCTGGAAGGAGACACAGGTGACCCAAAATGACCAAAGGGATATTCCAGACTATAAGGCATGATGCTCAGTATATAAACTGGGGGGAAGAAAAAGGATGGTGGGGCATTTGGAGTGATGGCATTTGTCTTCCCAAGTCACTTTCCCATGTGATGGGGCCCTGCTCTCCTGGAGATGGGTGAACATCTGCCATAGGTAGCAGTGAATTGATTCCTTGTTTTGTTTTGCTTGCATGTGTGGCTTTTGTTTTTTCCATTAAACTGCTTTTATCTCAATGCACAAATTTCCTATCTTTTACTCTTCTGATTCTCTTCCTATCCCACTGATGGGGGAGTGAGTGAGCGGCCGTGTGGGGCTTGGTTGCTGGCTGGGGTTAGCCCAGAACACCGTACAGCTAAATTCTACCTGCCTCTGAATAGTGTGGCTGCATCCTGTCTGCCTGTGTGACTCATGGGCTGTGCCTGCAGAGTGCAGGGGAGCTTGGGCTAGGACCATGCAGGGAATAAGCTAACCATATATTTTTTGTACAAATATATGACCAGACAGGCCATTTATGCTTTCCTTAGACTGTATCTGAGCCCCAAATATTTTCTGCTGAATGGGTAGGGCTAGGTATCTGTTCCATCGTTCTAAGTAACAAGTAATTCCATCAAAGTGTCTAGTTAATATTAATAGGCTGTTTGAAAGCGTTGCCCAAGATGTGGCCTGTACCCATTAACCAGGTTATAAGACATAATTGGGAAAGTAGTTGGGGCATGAGAAAAAGCAACTGGAGGTAGATCAATACATTACTTAAGTAGTTAGGGAGACAATGTGAATCACTCCTGTTCACCTAGAACGGGAGCATGGAGCAGAACAGTTGAAAATGCTGCTGCACAGCAAAGTCAGTAGGAAACACTGGCACTTTATTTACATCCTGCATAGTCAAGGCTGTTAGATAGGTAGCCTTGTGAGAAGCCTGAGTCACCTCAGGAGAGGCACCTACCTGTTCTGTGACTGCTGAGAGGGCTGGGAGGCTTCACTCTGCTGTCAAGGAGCACAGTAACATGGCTGCAGCTGGTCTAGTTGTCTCCTGTGCAATGCTACTGTGTTTGGAGAGCTCACCCAAAAAGCTGAAGACTTTAATTCAGCTGCATGCTCAGTGTAGTGGTTTCAGTTCGCCTATTCAGGTTTGTGGCTAAATGCCAGCACACTTACCTAAATTTACTTGATTGCTTGTTGTGAGATAAGGATTAGGAGTAGGCAAAGCAGGCTCAAACTTTACAAAGTACAAAGAAGTTTTATTAATATATCTAAGACAAAGGGAAAAGAGGAAAAAAAAACTCAAGAAAAAACCAGAACAAACTCCCCAGACTACCCCTCCTTCCCTACCTCTCCATTTCATTCTCCCTGACAACATACAAAAGACAACACTTCGACCCCCAGTCAGTTTACCACCTCAGAAACAGCTCTTGTTCCAGTTCACTTAGGGAGAGAAGTTTCTTTTGCTTACACCATGGATTTTCTGTAAGAAAAATACAGTTTTATGGTCTTCTGCCTCACCATCAGCCGCCGCCCGGAAGAAAGACCAGCTTAATGGTGGATCCCTCCCATAGCAGCAGCCTTCCCACAGCCACTCTGGTGGGGTATGAACAGTCCACAGGGTACCCGTTTTAAGGATGCACAGTTCAAGTGCAGCAACAAAGAAAAGCCCTTCTTCTGTGCATAGCAACACAGGTTCTCCTGACAACTCAGGTTCTCTAGCATTCCCCCCGGGACCAGGGCTCTGGGTCACAGCCTCTCCTCTCTCTGTTTAGTTTCTCACAGGCGTCTTTTCAACACTTATTGTCTGTACTAGGTATTTCAGTCATTGGCTGC